>LPNX010032382.1:220533-371977 GCA_001517045.1 Pseudotsuga menziesii
GCATTTTCATTTTTCTAACAATCCTTTATAATTTAACTTTTCTTTGAAATCCTTACCTTGAAACTATAACATAATATTCCTGCATTTTCACTACAAATGTTAATCATAATAATAAAAATATAAACTTCATGATCTAAAATAGAATCATCCAAGAATTTGTAGGCTCTTGCACATAACATTGTCACATTCAATTTTTATATCCATACCTTTGGTATGGTAGTACTTTTCTGAATTACCTTTAATAATTTACACTTGTTTCACAATATAAGTTATCATATTACATTAACACAACATGGACATAATTATACTTTTCCTGCACATTCAAAAACATTTAATAATTGAAAGTAATGATAATTCATTTAACAATAACCCTTTTATCACACAAGGGTTCACTGCACATATAACTTTGCATTCCACACTTAATCATATCATGAGGCATAAAGTACCAAACATAACATTCACACACATACCTCTTTTGTATAGAAGGGATGCTTCCAACACTTGGCTGAAATCTTCTTTCAGAAGTTTTGGTATGGATATATACATTAGGTTCATCTCCTCACAGAACCACTAGTTCACGTGTAGGCCTCCTCAACCTATACATATTTATTTATCTGATACCAATACAATACCCTTCATAAGCTTTGTACAGCTCCCGGGTGTATCTCCTACATAGAATCTAAAAACTCACATATCTCTTACCCTGATATCTTAATCATCACAAAAAATATCACTACAGAACCTAACACCTCACCTCGGTGCTCTCTGGGAGCTCTTCTTAAGAGCCTAGCACCTCCTTTGGGTGCTCACTAGTAGCTCTTTTCCTAGGCCTAGGACTTAATATTATAGAGCACTCAACAGAGTCTAACACCTCACAAAAGTGTCCACTGGAAACTCTGTACTAACTTATAAAAAATTTCAAATCCTAACACCTCTCCCTGGTGCTCCATAGCAGCACTACTTAATTCATAAATATTTTGTGTTCAACCATTTCAATATTTTAGCTTGTTTATCCTGAAAATTAAGTCTCAAATTCTAAGTCACATGACATCTTGTAGTTATGCATAATGAGACTGAATACTTTAGGTGCTCTAGGGCACAACAAGATCAACACCAAACCAATTTTCTATTTCATTTTCATTAATTGGTTCTATTTGGTGTAGAAAAGTTTCTTATAAGTTTAAGAGCCTTACAACCTAGGGCATCCCCCACGATTAGCTCAAAAGTTCATAACTCTTTATCTAATTAGTCTATTTCTTTCTTGTAGGTTTCATATATCCATATTCATATTCAATTCTTTTGTTATGGTCTTATTGGTACTGTCATAGTTTAGTCTCTACAATAATCTATAGACTTTGTCAATCATAATAACAAATATTTAATACCATTTCAAAAGAAATGTTGAATGCATGAAATATCATAATAATCACTCAGACTCAATGTTCCAGAGACTATTAAAAAAATACAAGTAAATCAGATTTGTACAGGCTTAATTCAACGAATAGAGGAGGCTTACGTTCCACACCTTCCGATAAAAATAGCGCAAACAAAGGAATGGGGTTTGACTCATCATTCAACAAGAATTATTCTTCAATTTAAACAATCTGGTTCGGTTTCCTCATGTAGAGGCCTCCTTTTAAAAGTTTGCAACCTAAACAAGAGAGGGGGGCCTCTAGGAAATCATCTATCTAGATTATCTATAGACACAACCCAGAAAGTGGTTTATTCTCTCAATATGGAGAACTCCCTTTCTCATCTACACTTAATAGAAAGAAAAGTGGTGTCTCTCTTATTATTGATTATCGCAGAAATTTGAGGATTGGGATGAAAGTGCTTTCGAAAGAGCTTGCGCTCTTTGTGACTCTATTTAGAGTGAAGAGGAGAGAATAAGTTTGAAGGGATAAACCAAACTTCCAAAAGGATCCATCCTTCTCTCACATGTCATAACAAACTTAATAGTAATTAAATATAATGAGAAAATCTGTATCTCTCTTCTCATAACCACTAATCTACTTAACCAAAAATAAAATGTAAAGCTTCTCTTACCAGATTTCATTTGAAGAATGAGTCGGTTTTCCCAATATTTGCATCGCTCCCTTCTTATCTTTTTCTAGCGATTCATCACAACAACATGGTAAGAAGAAAGAGTTTCTCCCAAACCAATCACCAGTGAAATTTTGGAAGTCGTGCACTCCTCTCAAATCCAAAACTAGCTCATTTATTTTTCAAGACCATGGAGGTATTTCTCTACTAAAACACAAATCTCTATGGATTTTTTCCCACCTTCAAAAATCCCATGCATGAAAACTATATTCTCCACAGAAAAATCAGTGTGTAAAATGAGTGTGTAAGGAACAACCGCTCCCTATCCTAACCATTTCCTTCGGTTGGTTGAACCCTAACTGAAACATGGAAATTAGTAATTTTATTGGAGATGTTACATATCCACCCCCTTAAAGCTACACTATCCTCGGTGTTGGTGTCTTTCAAAATTTATTCTTCATTCTTTGATGAAAATCTTCAATTATACATGCTTGCTTTTACATGTTTCTACCATCTTTTAAGCTCTTCCATTTACAACCTGTGTTCTACACAATATTACAAGGTATTTCAATGTTTATCATAAACATATACATAAACATAAATTTTCAATATAAGTAGTATTTTATGTTTACAAAAACTATTGTTACTTTCATAACATTCCTCTAGAAAATAGTATTTCTTTCTAGATATACCTGTAGCATTTTTAATTATTCATGACACACACATATATATAAATCCATAATTTATGGCAAAGTCATTTATGCATTTTCAGTTTTCTAACAATCCTTTAGAATGTAGATTTTCTTTTAAATCCTTACATTGTGACTATAAAATAATATTCATGCATTTGCACTACAAATGTTAATCATAATAATAATAATAAAAAATTGATGATCTAAAATAGAATCATCCAAGCATTTGTAGCCGCTGGCACATAACATTGTAACATTCAATTTTTATAATCATACATTTGGTATGGTAGTACTTTTCTAAATTACCTTTAATAATTTACAAGTTTGTTTAACAGTATAAGTAATCATATTACATTAGCATGACATGGGCATAATTATAATTTTCTCGCACATTCAACAACATTTAATAATTGAAAGCAATGCTAATGCATATAACAACCACCCTTTTATCACACAAGGGTTCACTACACATATAGATTTTCATTCCACAGAGAATCATATCATGAGGTATAAAGCACCAAACATAACATTCAGACACATACCTCTTTTGTATATCATTGATGCTTCCAACACTTGGTTGAAATATTCTATCAGAAGTTTTCGTGTGCATATATACATGAGGGTCATCTCCTCACAAAACCACTAGTTCACGTGTAGGCCTCCTCAACCTATATATATTTATTTATCTGATAGCAGGACGATACCCTTCATCACGTTTTTACAGTTCTCAGGTGTATCTCCTACATAGAATCTAAAAACCCACATGTCTCTTATCTTGAAATCTTAACCATAAAAAAAAATATCACTACAGAACCTAACACCTCACTTCGGTGCTCTCTGGAAGTTTTGCTTAAGAGCCTAACACCTCCTCTGGGTGCTCACTAGTAGCTCTTTTCCTAGGCCTAGGACTAAATATCATAGAGTGCTCAACAAAGTCTAAAACCTCACAAGAGTGTTCACTGGAAACTCTCTACTAACTTATCAAAAAATTTAGAGCCTAACACCTTTCCTGGGTGCTCCATAGCAGTTCTACTTAATTTATTATGAAAATTAAGTCTCAGTTTGTAAGTCACAATACATCTTGTAGTTATGCATAATGAGACTAAATACTTTAGGAGCTCTAGATCCCAACAAGCTCAACACCAAACCAATTTTCTATTTCATTTTCATTAATTCGTTCTATTTAATGTAGAAAAGTTTCTTATAAGTTTAAGAGCCTTACAACCTAGGGCGTTGTTATCAACCCAAATGGCACTTCTCCGTTTGAGTACCAACAATTCCTTATGTTGGTACACAAAAGGACATTTTAGGATTGAAGTTTGCCAAAACACTATAGATGGGCATGACATGAGATGCATTTACCTTTCAACCATCTTGCTACATTATTTTTCTAAGTGTGGATTAGCATACGCGACTATATCCATTGAAAATCGCGTACATACGTGACTATTCTCGTTGACAACTCGTGTAATGTACGCGACTATCTCCATTACAACCCGCGTACAGATCTATATGCAGGTTTCCTTTAAGAGACTCGCGTATCATACGCGGGTTGCCTATATTAATAGTCGCATACATCTCCATTCGATATTAAAAAATATAAATCACGATTAATGGAGATTAATTGGGCCTTAATCATCAACTACCCCAACCATCTCAACCTTCTCAACCTTCGAAACTACTCTACTTCCCAAAGTATAAATAGAGGCCTTGAGGAGGGAATTAAGGAATCAATTTTGGAGAGCAAATTTATGCTGGTGGTATATCTTTAGAAGTCTTGGAGCAGCAGAACTCATATTCCTTTGGTTGCAGAGGAGTCCTTGTTTCAGGCGTTGGGTTGTACACTTATCTCATTCACTGATTGTTAATAAAGAGAATTCTTCTTCCAACATTGTGTTGAGTCTCTTTCATGTATTAGGGTTGATGAATATATTTGATTAAGCACTATATATGTTGTTTATCTAACCTGTTATATATACATGTATAAGATTGTACTTGAAGAATTTTCTCTTTGTAGGTGAAGGAGGTGCATCCCTAAAAGCTTTGGAGAGAAGCAGAGCGAAAGAAGATCAAGCTTGGATCAATCGTCGGTAATCAAGTGATTCCAATATTTCTTCCTATTTCCTTTCTGTACTTAGCTAAAGCTAATTGTCTGCAAGTTTTAGAAGTAAGTTGGTAACACCATACCCTAGGTTACAAAGGTGTTTATTCCTGAACAATAGAACTAGCGACTCTGTTGGGGAGCCCAGCCTGCTGTGGGTTAACTCTGTAGATCTGTGCCCAGTCTTTGCTTTGACTCAGTGTGTGGTGTCTTGTCTTGGTTCATACTTGTAGTGGTTTTTGAAGACCTTTGTAATTTTTCTTTTTGTTGAAAAAATTTACTCCTGTACGTGGGTTGCTATGGTACACAATCACGTATAGAGGTCTACATACTCGAGTTGCTGTATTAGACAGTCACATACAGTATGCGGGTTGCTCCTGGTAACATCCGCATACAAGTCTGAGTAGTAAATTTTTTGGGGTTGGGTTGCTTGTCCCTGTCCCTCTGTGGATTTTGTCTTGCTTAGTGGTCTTCAGTACTGGCATTGCACTGTAGGTTTGATTGCCCTGTTAACCATACTTAGTGCTTTTTGTTATGCCCTTAGGTTCTTATTGGTTGGATTGTCTTTCTTTTAGCATTTTGAAGTGGATTTCCCTGTTGGGTAATAGGTCTAAGTGTTGTTTGTCTGAATCAGTGATCAGGGATCTAGATACCATATACACCATTCTATTTCTGAATAGTGTTGGTTTGTCACTTGCCTTTGATTGATTTCAGTGATTTCTATTCATTGTATCTTCCCAACTGGGTGTGTTCCAAGTCTTCCTTAGGTGGTTGATTTTTGGTTTTTATAAATTTGCTTTACTTCTTTTTGCTTATTTTATATAGTTAGATTATCCAAGCATACTCAAGAATTTTGCATTTAGGTGCATTAGTAATCTTTGAGCAATTTGAAAAGTTAAAAGAAAAACATTAGAAACATTTTGCATTTTAATTGCATATGGTAGTTTTACTTTCAGTTTTTAAATAAAATCTCAAAAATTACAAAAACAAGTCTTAGTTTTCTCTTTCATAGTTGCATTTTCATCAGTTTATATTTACAAAAAAAAAGAAAAAGAGAAGCTTGTTTTAAGTAGTGATCATTTGCTTTGAAATTGATTTATACACCTCTTTTTTATATTTCTTATTGAGTCAATAACATCATAGTCTTTCACTCCACTTGCCTTCTGAGTAAAAACATCCCTTAAAATGAACGCCATAATTAAAATTTATTAGTAATTTTTGTTTTATAGGGCCATACACCTACTAGCTTAGGCTAGAATTGTGGGATAGGAAGTGTAAACTCCCCATAAGTACTTAAATTCAGACATAGTGGGCAATTCAATAGGTAAAACTTCTCTTTATTGATAGTATCTGGGAAGCTCCTCTCAAATGGGAGTTAAGCACGAGGCCGTGTGGAGGCATTGGACTGAGGAGATAACCCTCTGATTCCTTGTCGAAACGTAAACCAAGGTTTTTACACATCTGGGGATTCTTCCCTAGACAGAGTTTCGGGCTCAACTACCCTGCCCATGCGTACGAATCAGGATTGCGACTGTCCCACCGGACTATTGGTATAGTTAAGGTAGCCTCTAATCTCTTGACATCTAGGGCTCATACACAAGTAAACCGGAAGGCTATTTCTGGTTCACCTTAGATGGGCTTGGAAGGAAAACCTTGTTGAAAGTGTAGGAGGGTGGTGGGTGATTCCTCCGCTTGTGCCTAAGAACCTCTTCAAGGATGCCAAGAAACTGTCTCTCAGCTTTCTTCGGGAAAGCATATATTGTACACCTTGTGATTGTTGAGACTTTAGGAATTTTTATAGTGATTTCTCTATGGTTTGTCTGTGTTTAGCCGGCCTTAGGGTTTGAAAAGTCAAATTTACAATCATGGAGGACCAACCTATCAGAAGGTCACGAAGGTTGCAAAACCTTCCTCCGCTTATTACATTGGAACCTCCACCTCCCCCTCAAAGGCAGAGATTGGACACAGACGGTTCTTTTGAACCGATAGGAGTTAGCGAAGTTTCAAGTGAACCAGAACTTAGGGAAAATTGTCTTAATTTAAACATAGTTGAGATAGAAGACTTGCAGATTGACGAGTTTGCAAGGAATTTTAATACACCTCTAACTGACTTAAACGATCATGCGATCATTCAGGTTCATTCTTTTGATCCACCCGTGATTGGTGTCCCTGTGGGCAGGATAATTTCTATGCCAGGAGAAAGTTCTTTTATTTCCACCTCAGCGGCTCCGGATGAAGGGGTACCACCTGCCCCGGTAGGTGCCCCTAGATCCAATATACCTACTATGCCCTTAACTCCAGCAAGCCTAGTGGTTCAACCATCGGCTCCCACAAGTCTAGCAGGTGCTTCTGGTGGTATGGTCACTAGGATTCCTAGTGTACCTATAGTTCCTACCTCCTTCTCACACACTGCCCAGAGTGGTCCTATAGGATCCTCATCTTTTGTCCAAGGATTTCCTTGGAATGGGGGGCACATTCCCCCATCCACTCAATACGTTGGCCCAACACCCTCATATGTAGGGGTGCAGTTTGGAAACACTAACCCTTATTGTCAACGTTTCCAAACTCTGGTTTTTGTTCCGTTCACGAGCTCTCCCTTTTCGCTTTTTAGCGGAGGGATACCTGCTCCTGTATTTCAAACCCCAGTTTCCACTGTGGCAGCCAGAACCTATTATAGTGCACCTTACACAAACAATACTGTGGCTTATGGATGGAACCCTTTTCAAAGCAACCCATCCACTTCACAAACGGTAGTAGGGGGAAACCCCACCTTCACATATGGCGATACGGGGGTAGGTCCCTCTAATCCCCAAACTGGTACTTTTAGTACTCTGGTTACACCCAAGCTTCCCTTCCTGGAAATGTTAAACTTTCTAGATTTGTCTAAACTGATGAATGACCCAGTGAGGCATGATCCCGCTTGGCCACCCATCCCTACCATGCTGCCCTAGGATATCCCAAAATTCGAAGGAAAAGTTGGTGAAGATCTTGGAGCTCATGCCACCACTTTCCATTTATGGTGCTCTTCGAACTCACTGAATGAAGATTGAGTTCAGTTGAGGCTATTCCAAAGAACCTTGATGAGTATTGCAGAAAAATGGTACATTGAGTTGCCTTATGCTGTGTTTAGTAGTTTTGGGGACTTGGCTAATGCTTTCCTTAGTCCCTTCCAGCTTCCTGTCCGATATGATTTTGGAACGGACTTGTTGTCTACCTTTCGGCAAAATAAGGCCACCCATATCTCAGATCACATCCAAGAATGGAGAAGGCATAAGAGACTTATTAAAGCCACTATTCCTCATGAGTTCTTATTAGAATGGTTCCTTAAATCCCTATTTCCTTATATATCTAAGGACGTATCTACTTCAGGAGTGACGAATGAGGAAGAAGCTATCCTCAAGGCCCAACAACTTGATTTGATATTTTCTCTGTCTAGGATCTTATATGAGATTATCCCTAAGGCACCGAGGCCAACACACAATGCATAGAAACCTGAGCCTAGACTCCATGCCGATGGTGTGGTTGGTTCCATTAATTCTCCCACTGTAGAATCTTTGGCCAAACAGCTCCATCATTTGTCCATCAAACATTCTATGGTGGAGGAAGCAAAGGCTACCCCCTCACCGCAAAATGCAAATGTTTTTGCACAAACCTCTTAGAAGGGAAATTAGCAGCCTGGTGGGAAAAAGAAGAGAGGAAAGAAAGGGGAGGGAAATCAAAACAAGCAAAAACCCGCAAACAATGCTGATGGGGGCAAGAATTAAAAGAAGAAGGTGAAATTCCCATGTAAGTTGTGCCATTAATATCACCTCACCCATCTTTGTCCCCTTATGGAACAAGCTCAGAAGATATTAAAAGCTCAACAACCGACTTTCCTGAAGGATCCATTTCCCCAGGGCAGAATTCAGCTTCAACTTCAAATGCAGCAGGGGGCACCCCAAATTCCCTTGACCCCAATTATATCAACATGGTTCGATCTCAAACTTTACTACAGACAAGGAATAAGAACTATGAAAAAGAGACCCCGAAGAAGGGTAATTCCATAGGTGAAACTTCTAACCCTGTCACAATTGAGAAACCTACTGAAATTATGCCCAAGATACCAAAAGGTGGCTTTAAGAAGATTTTGCATAATCCTAATGCTAGGGCTGCAACAAACTACTCCGTAGTTGAAGACTTAGCCCAGACACCTTGTGCAATGTCGGCTTTAGAGGTGTTATAGAGTTGTCCCACCCAGCGGGATGCACTCTTAGTAGCCTTAGGCAGTATGGACTCATCGAGTCTCATGGAAAAATTTAACTTGTCTGACGTCAAAATTCACCTACCTTATCATGTAGCCTTATCGATAGATGTCATCCATTGTGGAAAGACCATTGGAAGGGAAGTTGTCAACAAGGGTGCTTCTACATGTGTTATGTCCTTGTCATGTTGGAAAGCTCTTGGATCCCTAGAGTTGGTCCCGTCAAACACCCTACTTACTGCTTTCGACGGAAGGTCATTCCATCCACATGGTATCCTACTGGTTTTTGAAATTAAGCTGGCAAGGGAAGCGGTGTTTGTTGACGTAGAGGTGATTGATGCACCTTTGGATTACAACTTGCTCTTGGGAAGAAGTTGGAATTATTCCATGTCTGCTATTGCATCGGCAGTTTTTCGGGTGGTAGTGTTTCCACACGAAGGTAAGTTGGTCACTGTTGACCAACTCAATTTTACTCAGAAAGGCCGCATGGAATCTAATGAGTCCACTATACCATTGGTTGATCATATCAAACCTGTTACAAAGAGATTAGGGTTTGGAATGTACGCATCATTAATGGGCACATTTGATATTCCAGCTCCGATTAATTATATAGGTTCTACTAGTGTGGGAAATTCCATAGCCATGGTTGTTGATAGGACTGATCCTTGGGTTCTCCCTTCCCACCTTGAACCTGAAGTGCCCTTATCGATAGCGAAAGTGGCTTATCAAGCTATCACCAATACCGCTATTGATCCCATTCCAGTCCCCCTCATAGTCTCAGAGGAACTGGAAGAAGTCTATCTGCCTGCTTGGGAAAAAAAACTCTTTGCATTATACAAATTGTTTAGATATGGTTTTACCTTCTGATGATGCCATTCTGGAAGCCATGTGCGGACGAAATAAGATTTGTGAATATTTCCACCATCGATCCTATTTTCTTCCAGAATTAAGCAGGATAGAGAATCAAGAGTTTCATGTGAGACTGGAAAACGATGTTGATATTCCTGTTAATCCCTTACCAAGGGAAGGAATGTTTGTTGAGGGGAATATGGCAAATATTTCTGCTACCATCCCTATCAACATCTCTGTAAATCCTGACGTTGTGGAAAATATACATATCGGTGCAAACTGCTTTCCTTAGGAGATTGCGATATATACATCCTTGTTTAAGGAATTCCGCGATGTTTTTCCTGGTCATATGAGGAGATTCCAGGAATTAATCCATCTATAGTCGAGCACAAGATCCTAACATACCCTGATGCTAAACCTGTTCGAAAAAAGTTGAAACCTGTTAACCCGCGTAAAGCAGCGACAGTGAAGGTTGTGTTACCCCTCCAAATGCATTCTACACTTTGAGTGCTTAAAACACTCTTTACAGAAGCAAAATGGAAATGAGGAGCAGAAAAATGTATCAAGGTATAGTTTATGTTTCCACCATTTGGCAACTTCAGCATTCAGCTCTGGGCACATTTTTCAAGATGTTTTTATTCCAAGATTTACAAGTACTTGTCTGGACAAGTTGTGTACTAATTCAGAGCACAAAGCTATGCATGAAGTTCAAAGGTCATGAAAGGCAGTGTGAATTCTTCCATGCAAGCTGAAGATACTGAGATGGTGGCCAAAGTATTGGAGACTGACTAGGGCCTTGTGTTGGAGGAAGCTGGCTTCTCATTACCTCTTGAAGTTTCAAGCGAGGATAGTAATGGAAAGATGCTAGAAGATGGACATGAGATTGAGGATGGAATCATATCTGGCAGGCCACTTCCTTCTGAATGTCATGCATAACCACAAACAGATTATGATGGAGCTACAGTTAAAAGGGGTCTGATGCACCATAAAGAAAGAGCTACAGATTGTTGTCAGGCTTGCTTGGACCAAGCAAAGAATGCTAAACAAGGTGAAAAGAAGTGTAACATTTGGGTTTATTTTCCATTTGAACCTAGTTGCTATTATCCAGATATATATCAGCACAAGCATCGGGAATGCTGGTTGAAGCAGGCTGATCATCCAAAGCTCAACTTCAAGGGAAAATATAGTGAAGCATATAGACAAGAACATCCAACTGCACCAGTGGTAGTTCCCTGGGTTTCTGGTGTGACTGGTGGTTGAATGGCATTTGGATGGATTCTATTGATAAACTGTTTGGCGAATACAGAGAGTTAGAAGCAAGCTGTGGAGTGATAAGATACATATACAAATGAGTACTTGTCTCTTAAGGCCAGACTTGCACCTGTTTTATGTGTTGGCCTTGCAAAAGAAATTATGACAGGCCAAGCTCATAATGGGTTTGCTCTGGTAAGACCTCTTGGTCATCATGTTGGGGTAAAAGATTCAATGGGTTTCTGTTTTCATAATAATTCAGCAATTGCTGTCTTAGCATCCCGGTTTGCATGAGCAAGGAAGGTTTTAATCGTTGATCGGGATGTATGCCATGGATTTTATTCGTAGCTTAGCCACCACGTTCATCACATCGGTGGGCTCTCCATCTGCTAAAATCAGCCACGATTTTTTTTTGTTGTTGAGAAAGATCTAGCTTTAGAACGTCCTTTCCAGCGAGTCTATGTTTACCAAACCATCTGTGGAGGATACAGCCTCTCCATGATCTGCATGAAAGATAAGAGTTGCAATTCACGTTTATTCTTTCCACCCATTCATTTATGATATGACAGAGTAATCCGTGTTTTGCTAGCATTTCATGGGCAGAATGTTTGCGTTCTAAACTATCAGTCGCCAATGATCAGAGTATGCACGTGGAGCTTGGCTCTCATTATGGGCAGCCGAATGCTTGAGCATTTGTTGAAACCACTAGTAGCCAATTGATTCTTTAAAGCAGAAGCCGTGGATGTTGGAGCTAGACTCACCCTTCATGGTAATCGAGTTGTGTATAGACTTCACGTTGTTTCCGCATCAAGACATTCGTGGAGCAGTTGGCACAAATTCATTACAGACAGACACTCGGGTTAAGCTTGACAATTGCTCGACAGACTTGGCCGCGCAGATCTCGTCCATGCCTACTTTTTCATTTGGCATTGATAGCCAAGGAGATTTTATCCATGTGTTTATTGATTTAGAGATGTTATCCTCAAAAATCGATATGGCACAGTCAGAAATTTGCCACTTAGTCGATGTTTGAAAAGGCCATGATTTGTGGGTCCATCCACGTGAACATACTCACTCAGTGTTCTGATCGGTGGTTGTCAGTATTCTTTTTTGGGTGTTCTTTAAACAAAGTGTTAATTACACTTTGTAATAGTTAAGTAGTTATTTAGGAGAAAAAAGTGGATCTTTGATTCACTTTAAAACTTTTATTATTTTATTCCTTTTATTTATTTTTGGCCTTTTTGGGCTTATAAAGAGCATAGCTCTTTTATTGTAAAGATGGAATTTTTTGGGCTAGGAGGATTTTTTCCCCAGAGTTAATAAATAAATTCATTGTTGAGTTTTTAGACATGTTGAGTTTCTCAGTGGTAATCTTGTGTTTTCATGAGTTGTAGACTAAGCTGGCATAGAAGGCTAACAATCTAGCACATTGGGCAAGCATTTGTGGCTGCCAAGTTGCTTGTCGCCGTTATGTTCTTGGAGGTCTGGGAGTAATGGAAAGTAGTCAGTTATACTACCATTCTCCTGGCCTCTAATTATGGAGCGGACCAGCCTGATCTCCCTTCTGCAAAACACAAAGCCTTTTTGAGTCCCCTTCTGACTCCATTCGCCCTTCTGATACTGGCACTGGCCTTTCCCTCGAGGATTGATCCTCCCTTCCCTTCCTACCCATCAATCCGACTTATTTTCCTTTATGCTCCCTGATTTTCTCTAAGGCAGCCTCTTCAGATCACCCTGCCCTTAGTTGCACCTACCTTAGAGATCCAAACTTAGGGAAACCCCCCTAGAGCTGGAGAAGAGCCAGCCTGAAGCGAGGAGAGAGAAGGTGTGGTGGCATTGGCCTTTCGAGAGAGAGGTTGTTTCCGGGCCGACGTGCCCACGGTTTGTGATTTTGACACCCGTGTGCCATTTTTGGGCGATAACATTTTGCCTCCATTGCCGGGGACAAAGTCCAGTTCTTGAATTTTGAACATTATGCTTCATTGACATCTGTGGGAGATTACATTGCAGATTCTTCCTCTCACATGGCGACTCCACAAAGGGACAAAGCCCTTGTCCTTTTACAGATTTGAAGATCCGATTGGGTGTAGAGGTGAGCACACTCATCGGAAGGATTTCAAGCTCACCTTGGTGACTCCACAAGTTTGGTATGAGGTATGATTTAACACGTCTTTTCAAATTAAGTACCACATTGTTTGATTTATGGAAGAACCATGGGATATGTGGCACGAGGCTTACAGCCCACTGGACTTCTCGAAAGTCCATGGATTTCCTAGTGAGTGCTACGACCCTAAGATACATGATAATCTTCCTAAATTTCATGGAAATGATGGTGTTTCAACCACCCATCATATTGCCTCTTTCTGCAAACTGATGGTTGATGTTAATGTTCATCATGAGGATGAAATTATGATCATTTTTGCCATAACTTTTGTAAATGATGCAATGACCTGGTTCAATGGTTTGTTGGATAAATCCATAGATTCAGTGCCAAATTTTTTCGAGAGGTTTCTCCTCTACTGGCATGATGGGACAGTACATGAGATTGAGTAGCTTCCTAAAAAATATGATGCTCTCATCCCTAGGGTCCATCTCGAACTTGAGGAAGAAATTCATGAAGAAAAAACCATGGAAGATCTGATTGATGAAGCAGTACAAGAACCCTTGGTCGAAGACATTACTTAGATATCCCGGATATGGCTGAAATAGAAGATGTGAAGCTTCCCCAAGTTCATGTAAGGTTTCATGATGAAAAGTTGGAGCTTCCCTAAGTTCCTGAACAACTTCACGCTGAAGATGTGGACTTGTCTCAAGTTCATCATATTGAAGGTAATGATGTTGTTTTTGTAGATCAGCTTGAGCAATTTGACAATGAAGGGCTGTATGTGAGCCCTGTCAACAAGTGGATAGAGGTTTCTTGTGCACGGTTTGACTCTTCTTGGTATAACTTATTTTTGCCTAACAATCTGATGTTACAGTTTAACTTCATTCATGAGCAGATTGCAAGGCATAGTTATCTTATGATGAATATACTCGTGTTTCTTTCACTGACCAAGTTTAGAAAAAGGAAATTTGGCATGGTAAAGATGCTTGAATGGATCCATTGGCTGTATGCATACACTTAATAGTTTCCAGTCTCATGATAAAGTAGGTAGGTAGGAAGAAAAATAAGCTCTTACACGAGCATTTAAATTTTTAGTTCTTCTTTGTTTTGTAATAAAGTGTGGGATGTGAATGAAGCCATCCCATCACACTTTTTTTTTCAAGTTGGTTTGCGGATACAATAGAGAAGCTGAGGTTCTCGCATGCTCTCTCTGAGAGCACGCATCCCCCATGGAGCCAGATGTTACCCCTCCAAATGCATTCTGCACTTTGAGTGCTTAAAACACTCTTTAAAGAAGCAAAACGGAAATGAGGAGCAGCAGAAAGTATCAAGGTACAGTTTATGTTTTCACCATTTGGCAGCTTCAACACTCAGCTCTGGGCACATTTTTCAAGATGTTTCTATTCTAAGATTTACAAGTACTTGTCTGGACAAGTTGTGTACTAATTCAGAGGACAAAGCTATGCATGAAGTTCAAAGGTCATGAAACACAGTGTGAATTCTTCCATGCAAGCCAAAGATACTAAGATGGTGGCCAAAGTATTGGAGATTGACTGGGGCCCTATGTTGGAGGAAGCTGGCTTCTCATTACCTCCTGAAGTTTCAAGTGAGGATAGTAATGGAAAGATGCTAGCAGATGAACATGATATTGAGGATGGAATCATATCTGGAAGGCCACTTCCTTCTGAATGTCAAACATAACCACATACAGACTATGATGGAGCTACAGTTAAAAGGGGTCTAATGCACCATAAAGAAAGTGCTGCAGATTGCTATCAGGCTTGCTTGGACCAAGCAAAGAATGCTAAACAAGGTGAAAAGAAGTGTAACATTTGGGTTTATTGTCCATTTGAACCTGGTTGCTATTCTCCAGATATATATCAACACAAGCATCGGGAATGCTTGTTGAAGTAAGCTGATCATCCAAAGCTCAACTTCAAGGGAAAATATAGTGAAGCATATAGAAAGGAACATCCAACTGCACCAGTGGTAGTTCCCTAGGTTTCTGGTGTGACTGGTGGTTGAATGGCATTTGGATGGATTCTATTGATAAATTTTTTGGCGAATACAGAGAGTTAGAAGCAAGCTATGGAGTGATAAGATACATATGCAAATGAGTACTCGTCTCTTGCGGCCAGACTTGCACCTATTTTATGTGTTGGCCTTGCAAAAGCAATTATGACAGGCCAAGCTCAAAATGGGTTTGCTCTGGTAAGACCTCTTGGTCATCATTGTGGGGTAAAAGATTCAATGGGTTTCTGTTTTAACAATAATTCAGCAATTGTTGTCTTAGCATCCCGGTTTGCATGAGAAAGGAAGGTTTTAATCATTGATCAGGATGTATGCCATGGATTTGGATCCACAGCTTAGCCACCACTTTGATCACACCGGCGGGCTCTCCATCTGCTAAAATCAGCCACGAGTTTTTTTTATTTGTTGAGAAAGATCCAGCTTTAGAACGTCGTTTCCAACAATTCTATGTTGACCAAACCATTAGTGGAGGATACAGCCTCTCCGTGATCTGCGTGAAAGATATGAGTTGCAATTCACGTTTATTCTTTCCACCCATTCATTTATGATATGACAGAGTAATCGATGTTTTGCTAGCATTTCATGGGCAGAATGTTTGCGTTCTAAACTATCAGTCGCCAATGATCAAAGTATGCACATGGAGCTTGGCTCTCATTATGGGCAGCCGAATGCTTGAGCATTTGTTGAAACCAATAGTAGCCAATTGATTGTTTAAAGAGGAAGTCATGGATGTTGGAGCCAGACTCACCCTTCGTGGCAGTCGAGTTGTGTATAAACTTCACATTGTTTCCGCATCAAGCCAGTCATGGAGCAGTCGGCACAAATTCATTGCAGACAGCCACTCGGGTTAAGCTTGACAATTTCTCGGCAGACTTGGCCGCGCAGATCTCATCCATGCCCACTTTTTCATTTGGCATTGATAGCCAAGGAGATTTTATCCATGTGTTTATTGATTTAGAGATGTTATCCTCAGAAATCGATATGGCACAGTCAGAAATTTGCCACTTAGTCGATGTTTGAAAAGGCCATGATTTGTGGGTCCATCCACGTGAACATACTCACTCAGTGTTCTAATCGGTGGTTGTCAGTATTCTTTTTTGGGTGTTCTTTAAACAAAGTGTTAATTACACTTTGTAATAGTTAAGTAGTTATTTAGGAGAAAAAAGTGGATCTTTGATTCACTTTAAAAATTTTATTATTTTATTCCTTTTATTTATTTTTGTCCCTTTTGGGCTTATAAAGAGCATAGCTCTTTTATTGTAAAGATGGAAGTTTTTGGGATGGGAGGATTTTTTCCCCAGAGTTAATAAAGAAATTCATTATTGAGTTTTTGGACATGTTGGGTTTCTCAGTGGTAATCTTGTGTTTTCATGAGTTGTAGACTAAGCCAGCATAGAACGCTAACAATCTAGCACGTTGGGCAAGCATTTGTGGCTGCCAAGTTGCTTGTCGCCGTTATGTTCTTGGAGATTTGGGAGTAATGGAAAGTATTCAGTTATACTACCATTCTCCTGGCCTTTGATTATGGAGCGGACCAGCCTGATCTCCCTTCTGCAAAACGCAAAGCCTTTCTGATTCCCCTTCTGACTCCATTCACCCTTCTGATACTGGCACTGGCCTTTCCTTCGAGAACTGATCCTCCCTTCCTTTCCTTCCCATCAATACAACTTATTTTCCTTTCTGCTACCCGAGTTTCTCTAAGGCAGCCTCTTTAAATCACCCTGCCCTTAGCTGCACCTGCCTTAGAGATCCGAACTTAGGGAAACCCCCCTAGAGCTGGAGAAGAGCCAGCCTGAAACGAGGAGAGAGAAGGTGTGGTGACATTGACCTCTCTCTCAAGAGGTTGTCGCTGGGACAGTGCACCCACGGTTTGGACTTTCGGCACCCGCATGCCAGTTTCGGGTGACAACCGGCTAAAGTAGAAAAACTGTTGAAAGCTGGTTTTATTTATCCCATGGCTTTAACGGAATGGGTATCCAACCCTGTTCCTGTTGATGAAAAGAAAGGGACCATACGCGTCTGTACTGACTTTAGAGATTTAAACAAATCCTGTCCTAAGGACAGCTATCCCACACCATTTATAGATCAAATTATTGATGCTTTCACGGGAAGTGAAGTATTTTCGTTTATGGATGGTTTCTCCGGATATAATCAAATTCAAATTAAACCGGAAGAACAACATAAAAAAACTTTCATTTGTCCTTGGGGTACCTTCGCATACAAGAAAATGCCCTTTGGATTGAAAAATGTTGGGGCTACCTTTCAGTGGGAAATGAATTTTGCCTTTCATGATATTAAAGCCATTGTCGAACCCTACCTTGATGATCTGCCTGCACATTCTCGTAAGAGTATTGACCATCCAGATCACTTGCGTTTGATTTTTAAATGATGCAGATACTATAAAATTTGCTTGGATCCCCACAAGTGTGTGTTCTGTGTCGAGTCAGGGAGATTGCTTGGATTCATTGTCTCTAACAAAGGCATTCAGGTGGATTCTTCAAGTCAAGGCCATTGTAAATTTTCCTCCTCCTCGTTCTATCAAGAAGCTTTAGAGCCTGCAGGGAAAGTCCAATTTTCTTCGACATTTCATTGTAAACTATGTCAATATTACTAAGGGTTTCATGCGCCTGTTAAAACAAGACACCCCATTTGTGTGGGATGAAATTACACAACTCGCATTCGAGGCATTGAAAAAAGCTTTGTTGTCAGCATCGTTATTGCGTCTGCCATATTACTCTAGGGATTTTATATTTATATCTAGCCGCATCTGAGTCAACCATAGGGGTGGTCCTAGTCCAGGAGGACGATAAGCTCCAAGAGCATGTCATTTACTATCTTAGCCATGCTTTAGCTGGACCTGAACTTAGGTACTCCCACATCGAGAATTTGGCCTTAGCAGCTGTTTATGCTATTCATAGATTACGTCACTACATCTTACTAAGGACTACGACGGTACTAGCAGATGTTAATCATTTTCAATATGTTTTGTCCCAACGGATAGTTGGAGGCAAATTCAACAAATGGATAGTCATTCTCCAATAGTTTGACTTGGATTTTCAATCCGCCAAATCCAAAAAATCCTTAGTTTTTACTGAGCTTATTGTAGAATTTCCATTAGAAGAGGATGTAGCTATTGAAGAAGACTCATTCCCAGATGAGCACATCTTTTTGATTTCCACCTCTGACCCCTAGTACGAAGATATACTTATCTATATCGACACTTTGAAGTATCCTCCAGCTTTCTCATAGGAAGAACGACGTAAACTACGCCTACATGCCAAGAACTACCTCATCATAGGAGATACTTTATACCGTAGGAAGGTAGATTTCATTTTGCGTCGATGTCTTACCCACAAGGAAGCGAAGATTGTCCTAAATGATGCCCATAGTGTAGCGCATGGGGGTCATTTATTTGGGTTAGCAACGGCCCAGAATATATTACGTGTCGGTTATTTCTAGCCCACGGTCTTTAAAGATTGTGTGGAAGTAGTGAAGCATTGTCATCCTTGTCAGCTTTACACCAAAAAAATGCAGTCATATCCCGCTCCATTATTTCCCGTGATCTTAGTGGGCCCCTTCATAAAGTGGGGGATTGATTACGTGACATGTAACCCAGCCTCGACTGGGGGGCACAAAAATATCATTGCCACTGTGGACTATTTTACGAAATGGGCAGAGGCAATGACCACCTTTAAAGTTGACGGGGAAACTACAACTTTCTTCGTGTTTAATCAAATTATTGCATGATTCGGTATACCTAAAGTGATTGTCACTGACCATGGAAATCATTTCCAAAATAGCATGATGATTAAATTGACCACTATGCTAGGATTTAGATAAGAACATTCATCTTCGTTCTATCCTCAAGCAAATGGTCAAGTCGAGGTTGTTAATAAAACTTTGTAGACTATCCTCAAACGTACTATTAATGTAGCCCGTTCCAACTGGCATATCATGCTATATCCTGCACTTTGGGCATATCAGACCAATGTAAAAATTGCTATAGGGTTTTCTCCCTTCCAACTTGTTCATCGAGTGGAAGTCATTACCCCAGTTGAATGTGAAATCTCGTCTTTAAGCATTTCTATTCATGGGTTACCTGATACGACTGAGCTTGAAGAACGTCTATTACATTTAGAACATCTTGATGAACATCATAGAGATGTGCTGACAGCAAACCAAGCTCCTAAAAATAGGTTCAAAATCCAATATGATAAATCGGTCAAGCCTCGAATTTTCTCTGAGGGGGGACTTGTTTTGCTCTGGGACCAAGACAAAGAACCCCTGGGGAAAGGAAAGTTCAAGTCTATGTGGTTAGTACCTTATATTGTGTCGAAAGTGTTAAAGAAGGGTGTATATGAATTGATAGATTTCGATGGGAATAAGCTAACTGAGCCTAGAAATGGGCTCTACCTAAAAAAGTACTATGCTTAGGCTTAGCACTTTTTCTTGTATTTTATTGTATGTATTTTTATGTCCACTAGTTCATCGGTTTGTTTTTTTTATACAATGTATTGGTTGTTTCAGATGTTTTGTGAGATGTTCATAGGTTTCGTTGATGGTGCCAGTCGCCACACTTGTAATTTAGCTTCGGCTACATAGGTCATTTATTCGCCCTCAAGACAGTTAGTTTCCTCAGGAGGTGCTTGCTTAGGTCCGGCTTCCAATAATGTGGCTGAATATAGGGTTGTCATTAAGCTTCTATGGGATGCTTTGTCACATGCTATCACTTAGCTGGAAGTTCGACTAGACTCTTAACTGGTGGTTTCCCAGCTCAATCGGGCTTAACAATTGTGAAACCCTATTCTATTGCGTCAGTTTATGCAAGTTAGGTTATTGAAAAGAAATTTTGAGTTCATTACATTCAATCATATTCCAAGGAATCAAAATTCATTAACTGATGCATACGCTAATTACATCTTGGATTGGCATTTAACACATTTGACATAAAAGTATACAGCAAACACATAAAAAAAAATTGTAAATAAATCGACAAAATATATATATATATTTGAATATCTTTTCATATAGATAGTTCGAGTCTCTGATCCTCTGATCCATTCATAACTGTATAATATACAAAAAAATATACAAAATATGGATCAAAGTCCATCAAATGCTCCTAGGTCTAAGCTTGACCACCGTGGTCACTTGGACCACCTTGGTCCCCCTAGTCACCCTACACTCTAGCTTCTTCAGCCTCCTCGGCTTCAACAGCCTCAACAACATCTATGTACAAAAGTACTCCTTTGGATACTCCCCTTAGAAGGCGTATCCAGACAGGTGGTACACCAACCACTAGCTCCTACTTGATGGCTGGGATGTGCTCAATCCGTAAGGTAGGTACTTTCTGGGTAATCCTAGCCAGCTTCCCCTCAAGAACCCTAATCAATCCCTGGTCCTCTCCCAAAACAGGACGCACATACATGCGTGGATGCCTAGCAGGGTGGACCAGTCCAATATCTACATTTTGACATTTTAAAAGGATTAGAACTCTTATACATATGTATATATTTATATATTTAAAATTCATAAAAAATTTAAATCTTTGAAAATAAAAATTACCTAAATCTCCCCATGTTTCTCCTGGAGGGAGGACGAGGTCAGTATCACCACGGAAATCCAACCCAGCAAATGGAAACTTCTCCAAAGCTGGCAACTGTCGCTCCCACCAAAAGTAGAAGTCATCATCATAGACACTCTGCACCAATCCACCACCTCCATGGCAAAGGAAAATATCTCCCCACCTACTCAGCCTAGGCTGACAAGGAGAACGAACTGGTAGTGGCACTGCAGGACTCAATCTCGGCACTCTCTCAAAGAAGAAGGCTACTAATATGCTAGAATAACCAAAATTCTTCCTCATGCCTCTTTTGCAGTCAGAGAGTTGCTTTCTCATAATTGGGATCACTCCCGAGCACCAGTCATATAGGGCTCCCTGCATACAATCTACTGCTAGTCTCATCTGGTTCTGAGTTGCAAGGTGAAGTAATGATGACCCGGAAACCCTCACTATAGTGCTCGTCAACACCTATAAAGGAAAGTTGTGTGCCTGGATCGCAGTATATATCAATATAGTTATGTACACTTAGAGGGTCACCGCCTCTGTTGGTGCCTTCCAAGTTCACTGGAGCTCCCCGTCATGATAAAACAGCAATGAAATAGACATCCTTCGAAGTAATATCTAAAGACTCACCTTAAAGGTCAAACACGCCCAAATCATGATCCCAATAATTTATCAGGAACTCTAAGAGGAAAACATTGGCCCACATAGGTGAGGCACAGAAAAACTTTAGTAACCCACTTTGACATAAAATATGCACTGTGGGCACATCTTGAAGAGCTTCTTGGTCCATGTCTTCATGTTCCCGCTCCCTCCACTCAAGCACCATCTTTCAACCTAATAAACAAGCAATTTCCAACCTTTAGATTTATACAAAATTTGAAATTCTTGACCTTACACATTGCTTTTCTACCTCATGCAGCGTACGCGATTGTTATTTAGGCCAGTCACATACTGTACATGACTTTCTTTCAAGTAACCCACATACGCGTGTACGCGACTATTACTATACCATACCCGCGTACACACCGTTCCTGTTTTGAGGGCACTTAAAAACATGCTTTGGGGCTCAAAATTAATAATTGGTTGGATCAAAAGAAAGAGCATGGAGTGTAGTTTTACCTGACACTTCCAGTTTTGGGAATGGTCCACCGAATCGTCCACACCGAGCAATTGAAGGTAGAGGTATAAACTTCTCTTTTATGGTTAAAAATCCAAATGGTGAGTTTTTATTTATGTTTTGAACTATTTATAGAAAATTATTTCTAAAGTGGGTTTTTTCCCTATAGTTCATAATTTGTAAACTAATACCATCTCTTTTCTTCCATGTGACAGGTTTATCATCATTTTTAAGTTGTTTTTTGCTCATATAGGATGGTATTTGGTCATTTCACATGCATTTTGCATTTATACCTACTCCATCTTGATCCTAGCATTAACACTTTAACCACGGACTATGGTATCTTTAACCATTAGGTCCTTGTCTTTACCATTGTTCTTCTGTGGATAGGACTTTCCTCTCATGAGTATCCTCATTTAGGACCTATTTATTGTCTTTTTTATACTCATGCTGCAACTATCATAGGTTCAGGGGAATATTTTTAACTATTTTTCACACCAAATTGAGCCTCATTCTGGTCTCTTTTTACAAGCTATCCCTATATAGGACTCCCCACCCTTATGGAGTTTATTTAGGCCCAGGTCTAACTCCTTAAAATAGACTTGACTGCCGAGTAAAATTTTCTGTTCAAGCTCATTAAGAATACATGAATGGGCATCCATATTGGTGGTAGGTTATCTCTTTCTCATACCATGTGGAATAATACAAGAAAGGATCACTCTCTTTTCTATGGAATTGAGAAGAGTATTCTCAGGTACAGGTTTATCACTTTTCCGGATACAAGGGACTAAACTTACGGAAAAGGAACTCCCGGTATGAGATTAGTTTTCTCTTTTTCGTGCTCTGGACCTAAACATGAAAAATATTTCAAGTGTATTTATTGTCTTTGTCATGCTCGTTAAACACCAAGAACAAAGCATCGAGTTTATTGTTGTAAGCCCCATTTCTCATACTCAAATGGATCTTTCTGAGTGATCTTTCTTTCCTTCACACTTGTAAAACTCAAGCTATATGTTGCTCTCGAAGGAGCATTGGGTAGGTGGTAATTTAACCTTTTTCGGACCTCCTTGACTAAGTATGAAAAAGGTTCACCTTTTCTTATACGGAAGTTAAGAGAGTTCTTTTGTGGTATGTTTTATACTTTTCTAGCCTCAGGAGACTAAATTGGATGAAAAAGGACCCCCTTGGAGTCTTCTTTGGAGTTTTCAGACTCTCTAAATATGAAAACACCGAGTGAGCATGTGCTAGTTCGGGCTCATAAAATCCACGAATCAGTGACACTATCAAGCATTATTCCCTCTTTTCTTCAAGCTTGTTAAAAAATGAATAGAGACTCGAGTTGACTTTCCTGGTGTAGAAATAATAGATCAATGCTATGAGCAATGATGCTAATAAGAAGCACAGGAAATAGATCTTGCTACTAAGAATTCTCACAAGCATACAAAGGAAAAATAGAGAGAAGAAAAGAGACTGAATCACATGAATGAAGAGATGAATATTGGTGTGTGTCCTTCCATTTAATAATGATGAATAATTGTGTACATAAATACTACATCCCTCATAGGAAAATCGAATTGTATGGAAGCAACTCATAAAGCTCAAAAAGACTGACTTACCAAAATATAGCAAACCCCCATAGGTGGCTAAAGCACTTCCCAAATCTATCAAGGACCTCACGAGTTGGAAAAATCATGAGTGAGTTGTCAAGGAGATGGAAAAAACATGCTAATCCTATAAAATGGAGAAAAACTAATGGAGGATGGGTTGGAAACAAAAGCTCCCAGTTTCCTAGTTGACTAGCTTTTATCTTATTTATAGAAAAGCAGGAAAAGTAGAAAAAGTAGGATAAAGCAGAATCTGTTTTAAAGTCCTGTATACTAATTCTAGATGGTCAAAAGGTGGTCAAGATCAACCCAGAATTAGAAATAAATCATTCCTAGGATATAGATGGCATGTATTGACTTTAAGGTGCAAGTGAATGCCAACTAAGTAAGCTAGTGAGTGAATAATTAATCAAATAATGATTAATTATTTTATCCTAAGTTGTGAGTGGGTTTAATATATTCCAACACCCCCCTATAAGTCTGACTTTATTATGGTATGACAAAAAATATGGACGCATATGGATGCATATAGGGCCCAGCAACAAGGCTATGGTCACCCTTTAACAATTATTATGTCCAGAAAAGTGAGGAAAGAGGCAAAACCACATGGTAAAATACTCCCTCAAGATAGGACAAGGCACAAAATTTGAAATGTGTCTTCTACATATCTTCATCTTCACTTTAATGAGCTAACTGAACTGCTTCTGGATGAAGGACTTGTTGAAGAAATCATGAACTCCATGATCATGCGCTAGAGTGTAGAACCTGCAAGAAGCAAGATGAGAGACTCCTTGTATCTCATCAACTGATGAAGTAGAAGCATTATCTAAATGCTTCTTTCTGCTGTCAAACTCTGATCTGCAAACATAATCTGAAATGGAAAAGAGATCTGTGCATACTCCTTCTCAAAGAGTACAAAATTTAAGGCAATTTATTTCACACCCAATTCCCTAAATAGCTGCAAAATTGTGATGTGAATCACATGTCAATCTTCCAATCTGATGTAGCACCTGTATAGATCTGAAATGAGGCTGATAAAAGTCTGATATATCATAAATATTAGCATATGAAACAGCAAGGACAAAGGTTTCAATGGCTCCATGAGGATATAGGGCTAGACTAGGAAAATTATGAGCAATAGGGGAAAACTGATAGGTGTAAAAATCTGAATGATGGATGGGCATAAGATCTGAACCATAAGTGTTTAGAACAGATCCAAACATGTTTAATATCAGTCCATATATTACTAAGGTCATGGATAACCAACCACTGAAAGTTAGGAAAGACTTCAAATCATGTAAGATAAATATCACTGCATAAGAGACCAATGAGGAATCAATTAGTGAGAATGGGATTTGTATAGTCTTTGGATTATTCATAGGCATGGTAGATTGTATGGATGGTGGTATTATATGTGTATAAACCTGAAAATATGCTTCTAAATCAGAATCCAAAGGATCACATATAAGCATATCAATAGACTCATGGGAATACACTGGTAATGAATCCTTTCTATGAAAGGAGGAAAGAATGAGATGTTCACAATCTTCAAGAAGGCTCTGAGTATTGATGCCAAGAACAAAGGAGGATATGCTGAAGCACAAGAGATCAATTAAGGTAAGTGGTATGACACAAATAAGTCTTGATGTGGCTAAGCAAACATCCTGGAAGTCACTGGGTTGCGCACCATCAATGAGAGAGGTATGCAAGAGGTGTGAAGAATCTGGCATATAGATCTCAGAATATAAGATAGGATATTTAGAGAACAATGAATGGGTTATAGGATCATAATCAATATCAGCAAAATCTCCATATGTTACTTATTTTTCATCAATAGTATCACAAGAAGAAAAATCACCTTCAAGAGACACAAAAAAATATGGCTCTTCAATATTTGCTTCTTCATTGAAGGAGGAAGTATTCGAATGAAAGAGGCAGCAGTAACATGAACTGTATGAGAAACTTCTTCATCATGATCAAATTCATCAAAGAATGTAGAGGCCAAGAAATCTTGAGAAAGAGAACAAGAGGAGATGCTAGGTTTGCTCCATGTTTCATCTTCAATTTCCTGCAAACCAAAAGCTTTGTCCAAAATTTTCCAAAGCTCAAATGGAAATTCAGTAGAATCTATCAGATGATATATATTTGGAGACATTCCCAAACACATAATTCCATAAGCTCTATCACAATTATTTATCCAATCAATCTTCTCTTCATAAGACTCAGGTTCACTCAATGCACCAATGGAGACGTCAAAGAGACATTGCCTCTTCAAGTATGCACTCATCTTTGGCTTCTAATCAGCATAGTTGAAAGGAAATAGTATAGGAACTTTTGAATCCATATTGAACTTGTTGATATGCTCTAAGAGATACTCTCTGCAACCTGCAAAATGAACTAGGAGAAAATATTGTAAGCTAGACAAGCTCTTCTTCAGAGAGGGATAGGTGACTGGAAGCGCTCCTCAACTCTGTAGAACTTGATCAACCTTGTAGCTATGATACCATGTAGAAATAATAGATCAATTATATGAGAAATGATGCTAAGAAGAAGCATAGGAAATGGATCTTGCTACTAAGAATTCTCACAAGCATACACAGGAAAAATAGAGAAAAGAAAAGAGACTGAATCACATGAATGAAGAGATGAATATTGGTGTGTATCCTTCCATTTAATAATGATGAATAATTGTGTACATAAATCGTACATCCCTCATAGGAAAATTGAATTGTATGGAAACAAATCATAAAGCTCAAAAAGACTAACTTACCAAAATATAGCAAACCCCTATAGGTGGCTAAAGCACTTCCCAAATCTATCAAGGACCTCACGAGTTGGAAAAAGCATGAGTGAGTTGTCAAGGAGATGGAAAAAACATGCTAATCCTAGAAAATGGAGAAAAACTAATGGAGGATGGGTTGGAAACAAAAGCTCCCAGTTTCCTAGTTGACTAGCTTTTATCTTATCCATAGAAAAGCCGGAAAAGCAGAAAAAGCAAAATAAAGCAAAATCTATTGTAAAGTCCTATATACTAATTTTGGATGGTCAAAAGGTGGTCAAGATCAACCCAGAATTAGAAATAAATCATTCCTAGGATATAGATGGCATGTATTGACTTTAAGGTGCAAGTGGATGCCAACTAATTAAGCTAGTGGGTGAATAATTAATCAAATAATGATTAATTATTTTATCCTAAGTTGTTAGTGGGTTTAATATATTCCAACACCTGGACTCATTAAAACTTAACAGGGAAGGTAAGGAAGAATTTTTCTTTTAGTTCTTAGTTAGTGGCAGCATGTCATCCTTGAACAAAGCACTCTTTGTTTTTTCTGATACTCATGTCTCGGTGTTCACTTTCAGTTCAGCTATTACTTTGAGTTTCTTACTCCTCCTCTTGTTCGTTCTACCTGGGGAATCTGATCATGTCTCCTACATGACAAATAATTCTAGTTGTACTATCTGTAAAGTTAAAAGCTTCCTTGGATCATCTTTGTGTTGTGGTCACTATTCAAGGACTTAACCCTGTGTCTGATCTATATCCCGATTCCATCATTGTTGTATCTGTTACTACTTGTGTCTCCCTTCCTTTACCCAGTTCCTAGTCACTCTTGTGATCCATTGGAGGATCTATTTCCTTCCTTATCACAGTATGGTTCCGCATCAGCACTTCCTGACGACGAAGGCCTAGAGTTTTGACGATCGTACCTCAAGATTCACTTTCATTATTGGTGAATTCCTTTGCTTCAGTTGTCGATTATCACCTATTGATTGACAATCTATTGAATCTGCTCCATGTTCGACTTCAATAACATCGATTCACCTGGCTTGGATTGTAATGGTTCTTTGGGAATCTTTATGAAGACCTTAGTTTCATATTGATGGACTAAGTTGCGCAAGATTATGATGTGGTTACTTACACAGCTTCCAGATCTTTGAAGATTCATCATTATTGTATATTGTGGCTTCGATCCACCTTTGTAATATACATGATCTTATACCCGTACTATATGATGTACTCAAATATTGTAAAGGAGATAGTGTTCCAGTATATTGAACATAGCATCCTTGGATATGACTTTGTATAACATTATTATGTATTTGTTTCAGGTACTACCTCTGCTCCATTGGACCTCTGAGTTCTCCAAAGATAATGATTATAATGTATTTCATCCATCGCTTCCCTCTAGCCTCACACATTAGGGGGCATCTGTTATCAACCCAAATGGCACTTATCCATCCGAGTGCCAACAATTCCTTATGTTGGTACACAAAAGGACATTTTAGGATTGAAGTTTTCCAAAACACTATAGATGGGCATGCCATGAGATGCATTTACCTTTCAACCAACTTGCTACATTATTTTTCTAAGTGTGGATAAGCATAGGTGAATATATCCATTGAAACTCGCGTACATACACGACTATTCTCATTGACAACTCACGTACTGTATGCAACTATCTCCATTACAACCCGTGTACATATCTATACGTAGGTTTCCTTTAAGAGACTTGTGTATCATATGAGGGTTGCCTATATTAATAGTCACGTACGTCTCCATTCGACATTAAAAAATATAAATCATGATTAATGGAGATTAGTTGGGCCTTAATCATCAACTACCCCAACCATCTCAACCTCCTCAACCTTCGAAACTA
Organism: Pseudotsuga menziesii; assembly: GCA_001517045.1. Classification (NCBI taxonomy): domain Eukaryota; kingdom Viridiplantae; phylum Streptophyta; class Pinopsida; order Pinales; family Pinaceae; genus Pseudotsuga; species Pseudotsuga menziesii. Next base: position 248,787 of record LPNX010032382.1, read on the forward strand.
CTCTATTTTCCAAAGTATAAATAGAGGCCTTGAGGAGGGCATTAAGGAATCAATTTTGCAGAGCAAAGTTATGTTAGTGGTATATCTTCAGAAGTATTGGAGCAGCAGAACTCATAGTCCTTTGGTTGCAGAGGAGTCCTGGTCTCAGGCGTTGGGTTGTACACTTATCTCATTCACTGATTGTTAATAAAGAGAATTCTTCTTCCAACATTGTGTTGAGTCTCTTTCATGTATTAGGGTTGTTGAATATATTTGATTAAGCACTATATATGTTTTTTATCTAACCTATTATATATACATGTATAACATTGTACTTGGAGAATTTGCTCTTTGCAGGTGAAGGACGTGCATCCCTAAAAGCTTTGGAGAGAAGCAGAGCGGAAGAAGATTAAGCTTGGATCAACCGTCACTAATCGGGTGAGTCCAATATTTCTTCCTATTTCCTTTTTGTACTTAGCTAAAGCTAATTGTCTCCGAGTTTTAGAAGTAAGTTGGTAACCCCAGACCCTAGGTTACAAGGGTGTTTATTCCTGAACAATAGGCATCCCCTGCAATTAGTTCAAAAGTTCATAACTCTTTATCAATTAGTATCTCTCTTTCTTGTAGGTTTCATATATTCATATTCATATGTAATTATTTAGTTATGATCTTATTGGTACTCCCATAGTTTAGTCTCTACAATAATCTAAAGACTTTGTCAATCATAATAACAAATATTTGATACCATTTCAAAAGAAATATTGAATGCATGAAATATCATAATAATAACTGAGACTCAATGTTCCAGAGGCAATTAATTTCACTTCAAATCAAAATTTTAATAATTCTGAACTTTCCTAATAGTTTTACAGTCACTATAATCAAATCTTTCCGTAGAATTTTGAGAACCTTTAACAAGTATATTACCAGCATGTCAAGTTATCTAAACTATGTTTTTTTACGAAAATGTTTTTTTTTAATCAGATGATAACATCTTGCTAACATTTCATAATAATCAATGAATCACATTGATTGTAGATGTTACCTTTTTCCATCGTGGGATTTATATTTATCTTTTGTCCATTCTTGTCTCATTGATTCCCATGTGGCGGTACTTCTTGCAACCATGTGTACCTGCATTCTTCGCTCACAATTTCTTGTCAGAAATAAGTTACATCATAATCTCATAAATTAAAATGTATACTAACAAGTTCCTATTTAGATGCTCATCAAATTTTGATGCAGTAATATGTACTTTTTTAATATACCATGGCATTATTTTATTGACAATTTAGTCATAGGTACTTTTCTTTTCCTTGCACCTTAAGCAAAATTATTCCTTATTTTGTACAGGCTTGAATTGTCATTACCAATTTTCATTATCTTTTCTTTAGTTGCTTGAAGCTTCTTATTAACAAATGTACCTGTACATTATACTAACAACTTTTTGCAAAGGTTATTCACATCATGTTCTCTTTTCTCAATGTTATTTTAAACAAGCGTAAAAACTAACTATCAACAAGTTTCTTCCTTGATGCATTTAAACATCAATATTTTACATAATGCATAATCTATACATAACAATGTCTATATTTATGCACAATCGTTGTGCGGCTATCATACATAATCTACATGAAATAAAGGTCATGTCCTTATAGTCTAACTTGTCATGTTAACAGTTATGTATTAGTTACTTCTACTTGCATATGTTACTCGTTAATTTTCACTTTCAATATTAAAATCATAACTTTTACCTTCCTTGTCGCAACCTTGATTACCTATGAAACTGTTTAAACAATTACTAGTTTAACTATATCATGTATCCATTAATTATTTATCATAAATAGACTCACTATGCACTAAACTCTTCTAGCAAAATTTTCATCAGTGGTACATAGAATTCCACTTTACTCATCAGTAAAATAACATAAGTATGTCTTGCATAGATACGTCGAATTAAGTTATTTTTAGCATGATAATGTATTGATTTTCTCATTCACCAATATTTACAATTTAAAGAAATCAAGCGTGTCACCTTTCATGTATTTCAGTTTATGCAACTAACTTCATGCATTTAACATAATCTTAAGCGAACTAGTTCATGTACTTTGATGATCTTAAAATTAGAACAATATTTCTTATATAGCTTGCATGCCAATAAGTAATCGTAAAATCTCGTATATAAATCATATAATTCACAACATACGTTGATGTCGATGAGTCCATTAGGTCCGACTCGGTTGACAACTTGCTCTAATACCATTTGTAACAAACCCAACTTCCTTGATGTACATATGAGAAAATGGGGTAAATGTTTGGCTTTTGTTATATCTTAAACAACTTGCAAATATTATCCCACCTTAAAAAGTAATGTCAAAAAATTATGCTTTCCTATTCAATCTTTCATAAGTATAATACATCCACTACATTATGTCAACTAACATTCATTTCATCTACGAATAAAGATACTAATCAAACATAAGGGATCTAATTTAACTCATATATTAGTAGTGTTATCACTCCAAGAAACTCCTCTAGGTTGCAGCTCGAGGATGCCTGGTAAATTAAATGTTTTATGGTTTTTCTAACTGGATCAAGTCAGATGACCTGCAAGACCTCACATGCTCAATACATGCATAAAACTAAATCAAATATAAGGCTTCTAATTACCACCCGTTCAGAGGTTGGATAATAGGGTGAAAAGATGGAGAACTTACTATGCTGGCAGATTCATATATAAAACAATTACATATAAATGGATAATCATAACAAGGAAAAGTTCTTGCCATTCAACCCATCAAAATACAAATAGGATGAAAGCTATCATACATTGAATAACATGAATAAAACTGAATGAGACATTCAAGCACAAGCAAGAATAGAAAAGATATGGAAGTTGAACATATGATAGCAAAAGACCTTATATTAGGTCACGAACAATATGAAAAGCTTGATAATAATAATGGTCTATAGGTCCCCGAAGTCGAACCTTTGTTTCAAATAAGCCTTGGGATTTATATCCTTTACAAAAATATTCAAATCCCGAAAAGTTGGATCTGTTTTACTAAAAATAGATAAAATAAATGTTTTTGCAAAATTAGGTCAGAAACCCTAATTTAACTACTAGTCTATCTAACTCTAACACTTGTTCACTCAATGAACTCTTTGCTGACTGCAGTGAGTACTGAAGTAGAGTTGTAACCTATCATTTGATAGATGAGCCACTGTTGGTAAAAACATGTAGGGTTTGTGACCCTTTTCTCCTTGATTTTAACTTCAAAACTGGAACAGACTTCCCCCAATGGTGTTTATCAGAAAATTTCATCCTTATATTTTATCCCTGAGATAGTTATATTTGACAAAACTAGTTCTGTGTGCCAAAACATCTTCCTGCCCCCTTTTCTACTTTTGGTGGTTAAGGAAGCCAAATCCTAGGTCTGTTAGCTGCCAAATCTCTACTTTCGGTGGCCAATGAACCATTGTTGCATCTGCCTATGCCACTGAAAGCCCTGTTTCTACAAAATTGTAATCAGATTCCCAAGCATCCCCTTTAAGATTTTTCGTTGATCTTCTGGCACTCATTCAGCCTACATAAGGTTTGTAAAAGCATCTACATCCTGTGTTGGCTCTGGATTCTGAAGGCTCACTGCTGCCTCAACTAGGGTTTCTAGTGTAATGTGAGATTCAAAGCTAGGGTTTGATTTGGAATTATTCACCTGAAGTCTCAGAAGCCTGATCATCATGTAAATCCTAGTGTTGTCCTTCATAAACCTTTGATTCCTTTTTCCCAGCAAAAAATACCTTCCTTTCATTTCTAGTAGGGAATTATTCAATTGAGTGTTTTTCTTGGTTAGCACTGCATTAGTTATTTTTATCTCTCTCTCTAAAACTTCCAGTTCATATACTTGCATCAGCAACTGGTTGACTCTTTGTGACCTGGGCTTGCTGGAGTAATCCTTTTCCACTAGTTCACCCTGGTCTTCTTTTGGTGTGGGTGATGGAAGTTCTTCATTTTCTGCTACAACCTGCTCTGCTAGGTTAACTTCCTCCTCCCTTTCTTCTTCTGAGTCTGAGTAAGGTAAGTTTAGGATATTTCCACTAAAGTCTAGGGTTCTTTTATCTTGGTTGGTTTTAGTTGTGGGAGAAGGCTTATCCACTATTATAGGTGAGATAGCCCTCCTTTTCCTTTTTCCACTCCTGGGGTGGTGGATTTCTTGGAAGGGGACTTTCCTTTATCTTCTGGATGTAGGCCTGTTTCAAATTCATTCCATAATAGAAAATATGTCCATGCTATATTTTTCCTTTTCAATAATTCTTGGACAATAAGTTGTTTTAGGCCATGGTGAGATAGGCGTCCTGTGATTTTGGTGGGTTGGGCCTTCACCTAGTGTGCCATCTTTGTCAATATCTTGTAGAGGTAGAAGGGTAGGTTTAAGGGGCTCCTTCCTGTAAAATGGTTCATCATCTTGAAGTGATATACCATGGCCCTGTTGTACCTACCTTCACAGGTAATGTACACCAAAATTGCTTTCAGTAATTTCTTCCACGTCTCCTCTAGCCAGATGGATGGAACACTCTTCATCCATACAATATCTCTGTGTTCAGGTTTTAAATATGATTTGAATTCCACATCTTTAATAATGGTGGTCTTAAACCACTTCTCCCCAGTTCTTGGGAGTTCTGTCACCTCTACAATTAGGGTTTCATCCACTAAGAATTCTTCCTTTCCTATCAGTGCCTTGGAGCCATCAAAAGAAAGGGCAATTGCTTCTACAACCTACTGGTGTGAACCTTGGATTTTCTCACAAAATCTGTAACAGCCTGCATCTTTGAAGAACTAGAAGACTTCAGGATGTGATTCTAGGTAGATGATGTCTCCTAGTTCTTGCCTCGGAGAAGGTCCTCCTTTCTTCATTCCTGAATTATGCTTCTGAGTACCTGCAAAAATCGAAATTCAAATTTTGTGGAAGAGGTTATCAGGCTGGTTTTCAGAGATGTCCTCGAGCAATAAGGATGCATGCAACAAATGTGGAGTGTATTGAAGGTATGGCATTGATTATGAGGGGTTAACCACTTGATAGGTGCTCGAGTGAGATGATGATAGGTTCTGGTGATATCTACGAGACACACAGCCTAGTAATCATTTTTAAGTTGAACCTGGCATTTTGTGGAGGTTTATTGCAGTCGTGAGACAGATGGAGGGTAGTCTAGGGTTTTAGATTTCCATCAGTCATGTCAGAATAATAACGACCTCTTAACCATCAGTTTGATGATTCACTGTAGTTCCTCGGTCTTTTCAGTGATTAATCATGCTAAATTATGCCATGCCTCATGCTGACAAATCTGATTTTCATGGGCAGATAACCATTTTCCCTTTTTGGCCCTTTCGGCGGTTAAGAGCACTTAGGGTTTAATTTGTTAACTGCCGAAAGCGGGGCTTTCGGTGGCTAATGAACCGTTGGTCCATTCGCCTAAGACACCGAAAGTTTCCCTTTCCAAAAATGTATTTCATTTTCTTTTAGTGGTTAAGGTATTCCTGGAAACACTCGCTAAGCTGCTGAAACCAAGGCTTTTCAGTGGCTAACGAGCTGTTGGAAAGCTCGCCCAAGCCACCAAAAGTCCTTTTTCCAAACTTTAATAAAAAACGTGATCAGCAGGCTTTCAGTGGTTAACATGGTCCTGCGTTAAAAACTATTAGCTGCCGAAAGGTGAGCTTTTCGATGGCTAATGAGTTGTTGAAAAACTCGCCTGACCCACCAAAAGCTAAAACTTTCAAATTTTCTTAAAAAATAGAACATCAGATATCCCTACCTTGTTAGTCACCCCAAAATATTTCATAATATGACCTCAAATCTTCATCACTATCAAAAGTAAATTACCTGAGTGGACTTACTGAAAATAAATTTATTTTAGGAGGTAACAAGTAGTTTTATTTTCACAATAAATACTTGTAAACTCTACTATAATTCTTTTATAAATCCCTTTCCACATATGCTAGTTATTACTATATTTTCATGAAGTAAACTCCAAAAATGGATGGAATTACAAATATGCACCTGACTTAATATAAGATTACTTAACCCTTAGAAGATGGTACTTTAATCAAACTTAATCATTCCTTTATCATTAAATTCATGTATTATAGTACATGAACAAACTTTTATAACCTTCAAAGTAACATTTTATGATTACGTTCCACAATAAAATTTCCATCAACTTGATCCTTCCATATCTTAATAAATCATTTATTCTAGAAAGACCAAGTTGCAAAGCAATAACTTCAATCACTTGAAACAACATACATAAATAAAACACATATGTAATAGATACATGAAGGATACCAATAGACGTGGTTCACCCCTAACCCGAGGCTACATCCACCAAAGTTGTTAATATTTTTATTAATTTAACCAACAAAGAAGGTTACAATTTTGCAGTTCCTCCGCTATGATTTACTTTATTTTTCCTCTAGTCTCCTTTACAAAGAACATTTCCAAGACTTCGATAGTCTTATTGCAAGGCTTAACTTTTTAATCATGGACTAATAAATACACATTCTTTTCTCTTAAATTTTCGAAGTAAATATTATAAAATTCTTCCTTTACAAATTTATTAGGCTTCCTATACCTCTTAAATAGAATATGAGTGGGCCTAATCGTTAAGAGCATGTGTTTCCTCTTAGGAGGTCACGGGTTCAAATCCAGAGGGGGGTAGTGTATGTACACCTCTGTAGACTTTAGCAGTTAAATCGTTGCGCGGAGGGGGGTCCCTTATCCCACAAACAAGGGGGTCTCATACACCAATTTGGTGTCTCGCTTGGCGGTGACCTTAAAAATAGATTATTATTATTATTATTATTATTATAATCTTAATCATTAGCCATCTATTTAAACTCTTGATCATTAAAGGGACACCTTCTAAATTCTTTAAACAAATCTATAACTACACATGTTATTAATTTAATGTAACTAAGAACTTAAACCTATGGGGCCAGGTCATTATTGGTCTAATTCCATATTTTCAGTACATAATGTATTTTTCGTGTTACTAATAACAAAACAAGCCAAGCCAAGGATAATACCCTAGCTCGTTGTTTCCACTCAGAGTTAGGATTTAGTAATGAAATCCAATTATAATAAATGAATAATTTATACTATGGAATGCACTCCCATAAATATACCCACACACAATTCACACATAAGCACAAGCTTTATCATGCCTTTATCATTAACCATGAGTCTGCAACAATTTATTGCATCCGCTAACTGAGGATATATCAAACTCAAATATAATTGCACCCAATATCTCAAAATTGTGGATTTCCTAATCAAGTAAGAATGTTTGACCTAAATGATTTCTATTAAGGCTGGACCTCTGCTTTCATCATCCTAAAACCATAAAGGCTACATCCGTGTCAGCCAGGTTTCACTCAATTTTAAAAGATGGAAAAGAAAACTGAAATCAAACGCATTATAGACGATCTAACTTTGACAATAATAGCTGATAAGAATATATATTATCTATACAAGAGAGAGGCAAAGAGTTGATTTCTGTGAAGACCATAAAAAAATCCAAGCAAATAAGAAGGTGGCCAGGCTTAATTCAACGAATAAATGAGGCTTACATTCCACTCCTTCCGATAAAAATAGCGCAAACAAAGGAATGGGGTTTGACTCACCATTCAACAAGAATTATTCTGCAATTTAAACAATCTGTTCTGGTTTCCTCATGTAGAGGCTGCCTTTTAAAAGTTTGCAACCTAAACAAGAGAGGAAGGCCTATAGCAAATCAACCATCTAGATTATCTATAGCCACAACCTAGAAAGTGTTTTATTCTCTTAATATGTAGGGTAATATATATATATATATATATATATATATATGTATGTATGTATGTAGGGTAATAGGTGTATCTAGATATATGAATTGGGTTTGTTAAATTTTAACCATACAAATTACACTTATGTACATTTTTTATTATCCTTATAGGTTATATATTATTTCCATGATGCATGCATGAATTTAAGCTTCAAAATCTTTCAATTCATTCTCAAAGTGCATTGATTTTAATAATTCGCTTTCTTACAATGCTAAGAAACAATTGGAGAATAACTTATTTAATTGGAAATCGGGTGACTACTTATTCTACCTTAAAAAGATCAAAATAATAAAATAATATAAAGATTGGTAAAAAACTTTAAGATTGAAACAATAAAAAACAAGGAGAGCTGCTAAAGGCAGCAAGTCCCTGCCTAATGCAATTTGCATAAGGTTGATTGTAAGTAAACCATTATTGCATTTGCCTGATTGTAAGTAAAGCATTATTGGCTCAATGGAAAATTACTTACCCACCTCCAAGTTTTTGCAGATGGTTCTTATGTTCCTGGTATTGCTGGTAATTATGTCAGTTTAAATCTTTCTTTGAATCTGGGTACAGTTCAATTGTTGCTTAATTGCTAAAAATAAAAAATAAAAAACTATGGTTCTTATGTTCCTGGTTTTGCTGGTAATTATGTCAGTTCAATTGTTGCTTTGAATCTGGGTACAGTTCAATTGCTGCTTTGAATCTGGGTAAACTAGTTATGCTCGGAATTCTCCTTGAACTGATCTGATGCTGGTAATACTTAAATTTATAATGCCATTTCAATTGGAATTCTCCTGGAACTGATCTAATGTTGGTAATACTTAAAATTCTAATGCCAGTGCAATTGGTACTGATGCTAATAATACTTAAAATTCTAATGCCAGTTCAATTGGTACTCCTTATAGACAATGACCCTTGGTACTAATTATAGACAGTGACCCTTAGGGCCATCTGGACCCTCCTCCAATTGCAACCTACTAATGCAAGAACATCAAGTTTTCTTTAAATTTCAAAATTAATATGCAAGAACATCAAGTATTCTTTAAATTTCAAAATTAATTTTTTTATTGTAATGAATTAGTCAACAGAAGGAGTCAAATACCTTCTTACCTCTCCTAGCTATGTAGGAGTTAGATTTTCTTATATCAGTATATAGTTAGAAATGTAGGCATAGATTTGATTTCTTCTAACAATGGAAGACCTGAAATCATCATTTGAAGATCGAAATCGATCTCCCTTATTTTGTATTTAAACATCATTATTGGATTGTAATCGATGGAAATGAGAGTAGTAAGATTTGAATGAAATTGAGTGAGTTTTCGCTCTCCTATTTGCGAGTGTTTCATTGCTAATTGATCTACTCATGAATCTTTATGCATGTCTGCATAATCATTCCTTTAAGAACTTACCAATATAAGGATTGCATCTTTGAGTCCAATAGAGTCTATTCATAGCTATCTAGTTATCTATTTTAGTTGCGTTGAATTTGCATTCTATTGGAAATAATCCATTGGGATGGAGAACTTGTAAGGTCCCGTGTCCGTTCAGCAGGCTCCCGCGTCCGTTCAAGAGGGCCGACGGTTCATCTTCCATCCAGCGGCTCCTCAAATGGTTCATTTGGTTTCGAAAACGTTTTCTTATTGGGAGATTTTGGAGTGGTCCATCTTCTTGATTTGTGGAACATACGACACATGGCCATGAGAAGCTTGATGGGAGCTTGGCTATTTAAAACCCCTGTTGGTCCCCAAGCTCACAATCTCAATCACCTTCAGTTTTACACCATCAGAGAAAGGAAGCAGAGCTTGGAAGAACCGTGTAGGAGGCTGAAGTCCTTGTGGAACAGGGAGATCTTTATACAGCAAGACTAGTAGCATCAATGGCTAGAGGTATGATCTTGATGGGCATTCCTATTTCGATTCTGTTTTATAGTTTTATTCCACATTTATGCAGAATCATATTTTTGGCTAATAGTTGGTATCAGAGCTTGTTATCTCTGCCTTGGTGTTCTGTATGGAGTTACCATTGTAGGGTTTTCTCTGTGCATCTGTTTTTCTTTTATTCTCTGCTATAAGCCTGCTAGAGGTGACCCAGTCTGTACCAAACCTTGCTGAGGGTTGTATGAAGGTACCGTAAGCCTATTGTGAGCTCGTTAAGGGTGCCGTGTGTTGCTTTTAGGCTGCTACATCAGTTGTGGCTTGTTTTGCTGGGTTGTCTTTTTACCCGTAGGCTGTTTGTGAGTCCTTCACTTGAGACGTGGTGTTGGTTATAGTGGAAGTTAGGGCTTCAAGGGAAAAGGTGAAGTAGCTGAGGAGCGGTGCGTCTCCAGATCGTGCAGAGGAGGGCTCCTTCACTCAGGAGCTCGGCCTCTCTTAGACGGCCTTCTCCCCAATACTAAATCTGGGCGGGTAACCCGAGAATTCTTCCTTGAAATCTCTTCTTATGCATCCTCTGTTTCTCTTCGGTTTCTTTGACCGGTAAAATTGTTTGAAGTATTCTTGTGGTGTTGCTTTTCATGTTAATTTGACATCCTTTGAAAAGTTATGTCTGCTAAGACGTTAGATTCACTGCCTTGTCGAGTTTTTTGCCTTAATCGAATGCTCAGCGCAGATATTTTATAGATTTAACCATAGTCCGGTTAATAAGTTTGAATTATTTATGTTCTGCGTCGAAGTATGGAAAGCTTGAAGGCTTTATAATTTGGTATAATTTCTCTCGATCTCTTAAATGGAAAAGCTTTTTATACCCTTTTAATGTATCTCGATTCTTAAAAGGATGAGAGTTTGAAGGTAATAGACTCTTTTTAATCTATGTCGATGCTTAGGATGATGAGTTAGCAGGTTTTTTTTTTGGTTAGTGCATCAAAGGGACCTCTAACCGGTGAGATTATAAAGACTTTATGTTATTCTTCAGTTTGTTTACACGATTTTCTGCATTTCAATAATACTCAATGAAACCTAAAACTATTTCAGATATATGCCAGAAGTATGGAAGGTTCACGGTAACACCACATAATGAATTTGATTGGCATACATCTTACTTAGATAAGTATAAATAAACACACTGCATGATGGTTATCATTGAAATTTGGAGGGTTCGAACATCTGGCCACTCAAACAAAGAAGATTATAACTTATGGGTAAAAACAATAATAAACCATACCTGAAGGGAAACCTCTGATAGCTCCTTTGCTCTTTTTTATGGTGGTTATAATCTTTTATTTTTACTGTACAATTTTATGGTAAATTTTGATTTGAGATAGCTATATTTATGTTATGGCTTTAGACAGAAATCATATGGTATTTTTTCTAGAATTTCTTAGTTCATTTGAAGCTTGTGAACAGCAATAATGTCTAGTGATCTTGATGATATTTAATTGGAGAATAGCCACAGCATCTCTAATTAATTAATATTATATTTTTGTTTAGGATCACATAAAGAAAGTTTAGACATTAATTGCAATTAATTATACTAAATATAATAAATTTTATCCCACGGGAATTTTTATTATATTTATGTAATTAATTAGGATAAAATATTGAATTATTCATAACTTACCCACAGGAATTATGAATTAATAGTTTTATCATGAAGAATATTTGAATCTGCTTGAATTAAAAATTTAGCCCACAGGGAATTTTTATGTCATTAGATTCAATCTTAAAGCATGAATTTACATTGGTAAAACATGACATTTTTTTATTTGGTCTCAATTTTAACGTAAGCATGTGACCTTTATTTTTATGCAGTTGTACAACCTGCAAATTTATCTGAAATTCGTTGTGATATCCCTGAACTTAAGGGAGACAACTATAAGGTCTAGAAGGAGATAATTCTCCTTCATTTGGGATGGATTGACATAGATTATGCTATCAAGAAAGATGAACCACCAGCACTCACCAATACCAGCACTGCAGTGGACATCACGCTTTATGAGCGATGGGAGCGATCTAATCGTTTGAGCATGATGTTCATTAAGACTAAAATTTCAGTTGGTATTCGTGGTTCAGTTGATCAGCATGAAAGGGTCCGAGATTTGCTGAAATCCATTGATGATCAATTCGTCACTTCAGACAAGGCACTAGCAAGCACCCTAATCATGAAGTTCTCATCCCTAAGGCTCACCAGTGTGAAAGGTGTGCGCGAGCACATCATGCAGATGAGGGACACTGTGGCTCAATTGAAGAAACTCGAGGTTGAAATATCAGAGTCTTTCCTGGTGCACTACATCCTGAACACCCTTCCGCACCAATATGGACCTTTCAATATCTCATACAACACACATAAGGATAAATGGTCCATAAATGAACTCATGACCATGTGTGTTCAAGAAGAACAAAGACTAGTGATGGAACTAGGAGATAGTGCAATGCTGGCAACGCACAGGAAGGGAAAATCTCAAGCCAATAAGAAAGGGAAAGGTAAAGTACCTCCCCAAACTGATATTAAGAAGGTTTCCAAGTGTTTCTTCTGTAAAAAGAAGGGTCACATGAAGAAGGAATGCGAAAAATTTCAGAAATGGCTTGTGGACAAAGGTAATGCAATCTCGTTTGTTTGTTATGAATCTAATATGGTAAATGTCAATATTAACACTTGGTGGATTGATTCTGGATCAACAATTCACATTTCGAATTCCTTGTAGGGTTTGCAAAACCTAAGGAAGCCAGTGGGAAGTGAGCAATGCATCTTATCAGGAAACAAGATGGGCTCGCATGTGGAAGCTATAGGAACATGCTATTTAACTTTAAGCAGTGGCTTTGTTTTAGAATTATAAAAGGTCTTTTATGTTCCAAGTTTTTCTAGAAACTTGATTTCAGTTTCAAGACTTGTACCTTTTGGATATTCCTTTAAGTTTTCAGAAACATCCGTTAGTTTATTTTATAAATCTGATTATGTTGGGAATGGTATTTTGTCTGATGATCTTTACTGCATTAATTTACAAAACAATGTCACTTATGATTCAATGCATGTTCACACTGGCACTAAAAGATGTGTTATTAATGAAGATTCCTCTAAATTATGGCATCGGAGGTTAGGTCATATCTCCATATACAGAATTAAAAAAATTGGTAAATGAAGGAATACTTAATACTCTGGATTTCACTGATTTTGAGACTTGTGTGGATTGTATAAAAGGAAAGCAGACCAACAAGTCAAAGAAAGGTGCCAATAGGAGTTCGGACATATTAGAAATCATACACACTGATATATGTAGTCCAGAGATGGACTCACATGGTCAGAGATACTTCATCTCTTTTATAGATGATTACTCACGATATATGTATCTCTACATGCTTCATAAAAAGGACGAAGCATTAGATGCCTTTAAGATATTTAAGGCTGAAGTAGAGAAACATTGCGGCAAGCAAATTAAGATCGTGAGATCAGATAGAGGTGGAGAATATTATGGTAGATACACAGAAGATGGACAAGCACCTAGGCCATTCGCTAAATTTCTTCAAGAGCATGGGATTGTTTCCCAATACACCATGCCTAATTCACCCGACCAGAATGGTGTAGCAGAAAGAAGAAATCGAACTTTATTGGACATGGTGCGGAGTATGCTTAGCAGCTCCAATATTCCTAAATCCTTGTGTACTGAAGCACTTAAGACAACGGTGTATATATTAAACCGATTTCCAACCAAGGCCGTTCCTAAAACGCCATTTGAGTTATTGAAAGGTTGGAAACCGAGTTTGCGACATATGCGCGTTTGGGGATGCCCGTCTGAGGTGAGAATACATAATCCACAAGAAAATAAGTTGGACCCAAGGACCATTAGTGGGTATTTCATTGGATATGCTGAAAGGTATAAAGGTTACATATTTTATTGTCCATCTCACAGCACAAGGATTGTGGAATCAAGAAATGCAAAATTTCTTGAAAATGACTTGATCAGTGGGAGCGATCTAACCAGGAACATAGTTTCCGAGAAGGATCATTCAGAATCTCAACCTTCCACCTCAAGTGATAGATTGGTTATTGTTCACAGCACCCCTCAAGTACAAACTGGTGTTGAACAACCAATTGTTGAAGATCCACAAGCTGTTGATGGCATTCTAGTAGATCAGGTAGTTCAAGAGTTTCCAAGAACTTTTGAACAATGAGTTGAACCACATACTTCTCAAGAAGATAGTGATACAACATTAAGAAGATCTACTAGACCAAGGAGATCAGCAATTCCTGATGATTATGTTGTGTATCTACAAGAATCTGATTTTAACTTTGGAGCCGAAAATGATCCCGAGTCCTTTTCACAAGCCATGAATTGCAAAGAATCGGAATTATGGTACAATGCCATGAAGGAAGAGATGAATTCTATAAAGAGTAACGAAGTCTGGGATCTTGTTGAGTTTCCTAATGGTGCAAAATCCATTGGATGTAAATGGGTCTTTAAGACAAAGAAAGACTCATTGGGAAACATTGAGAGATACAAGGCTAGACTTGTTGCTAAAGTATTCACTCAGAAAGAAGGAATCGACTACATGGAGACTTTCTCTCCTGTATCTAAGAAAGATTCCTTGCGCGTTATTATGGCATTAGTAGCCCATTTCAACTTGGAGTTGCATCAAATGGATGTGAAAACGGCTTTTCTAAATGGAGATCTAGAGGAAGAGGTTTACATGAAACAACCTGAAGGATTCCCCTCTAGTGATGGTGAGCAATTGGTTTGCAAGCTCAAGAAATCCTTATACGGTTTAAAACAAGCATCCCGCCAATGGTATTTGAAATTCCATAATATAATTTCTTCCTTTGGTTTTGAAGAAAACATTATGGATCAATGTATATATTTGAAAGTTAGTGGGAGTAAAATTTGTCTTCTTGTTTTGTATGTGGATGACATTTTGCTAGCAACCAATGATAAGGGTATGCTGCATGAAGTGAAACAATTACTCTCTAAAAATTTTGATATGAAGGATATGGGTGAGGCGTCTTATGTCATTGGAATTAAGATCCATAGAGACAGATTTCGAGGCCTCTTAGGTCTGTCTCAAGAAACCTATATTAATAAAATTTTAGAGATATTTCGGATGAAGGATTGTTCACCAAGTATAGCTCCCATTGTGAAGGGTGATAGGTTCAATTTGAGCCAATGCCCAAAGAACAACCTTGAAAGGGAACAAATGAAGAACATTCCATATGATTCTATTGTCAGAAGCCTAATGTATGCTCAGGTCTGCACAACACCTAACATTGCATTTGTTGTGGGAATGCTGGGACGGTATCAGAGTAATCCAGGTATAGACCACTGGAGAGCTGCAAAGAAATTAATGAGGTATCTTCAAGGAACTAAAGACTACATGCTTATGTATAGACGGACGGACAATTTGGAATTAACCGGCTACTCAGATTCAGACTTTGCTGGATGTGTTGATTCACACAAATCAACATCAGGATACATTTTTATGATGGCCGGTGGAGCCGTATCATGGAGGAGTGCCAAGCAGACCTTGATTGCCACTTCCACTATGGAAGCCGAGTTCGTCTCCTATTTTGAGGCTACTTTACATGGTGTATGGATTAAGAGTTTCATTTATGGGCTTAGATTTATGGATTCTATCTCTAATCCATTGAGAATGTATTGCGACAATTCAGCTGCTGTTTTTATGGCTAAAAACAACAAAAGTGGGAGTCGAAGTAAACACATCGACATTAAGTATTTAGCCATCAGGGAACGTGTTAAAGCAAAGAAAGTGGTCATTGAGCACATCAACACTGAGTTGATGATCGTTGATCCTTTAACTAAGGGCATGCCACCGTTTAAATTCAAGGATCATGTAATGAATATGGGACTTGGTTCCATTATGTAGTTTCTCATTGTATGGACAATGTTATTTTTAATGAAAGTCTTAATTATTGTGATTTTTTTTCTCATACATATGTGCACCTTAAGTTTATTTGAGAAAATTCATCTTTGAGGACCAAGAATAAACATAAGGTTTATTCATTAAGAAATTGTTGCCACATAAATTAAAATAGCAATAAATACATAGTAATACATGGAAGGTAATACTTGTCATAAGAGGACTTATCGCCATGATTCTTGTATCTATTACTTAATATAATTTGTCAATAGGTTTTAAGATGAGACATTAAGTTTGGAAGTATGGACCAAGTGGGAGAATGTAAGCTCCTGCGTCCGTTCAATAGGCTCCCGTGTCCGTTCAGGAGGGTCGATGGTTCATCTTCCATCCAGCGGCTCCTCAAACGGTTCATTTGGTTTCGAAAACGTTTTCTTGTTGGGATCTTTTGGAGTGGTCCATCTTCTTGATTTGTGGAACATACGACACATGGCCATGAGAAGCTTGATGGGAGCTTGGATATTTAAAACCCCTGTTGGTCCCCAAGCTCACAACCTCAATCACCTTTAGTTTTACACCATCAGAGAAAGGAAGCAGATCTTGGAAGAACTGTGCAGGATGCTGAAGTCCTTGTGGAACAAGGAGATCTTTCTATAGCAATACTAGTAGCATCAATGGCTGGAGGTATGATCTTGATGGGTATTCCTATTTCGATTATGTTTTATAGTTTTATTCCGCATTTATGCAGAATCATATTTTTGGTTAACAGAACTGTGTTGGTATATTAAAATCCTAGTGAAATTTTGTAATACCGATGTGATATACACCACTGGGTTTGGGCCATTGGATTTGTAAAATTGTTTGTTATTTTGGCATCCCTATGAAGTTTGAAAACCCGATTCGGTAATCTATCAGTGAATTGATATCAGGGATATTTTCCTTAGTTTATCAAGGACTCACCATTGAGTTCATCATTTATTGGAACTACAACTCTATCGGCATCAAAGTTAGTCCATCAGAGATCGAGATATTAGATATTGGATATCAAGATCATGATCCATCATTCAGATCAAGTTATCAGAAGCATGGAATATCAGGATCATGAGTCATCTGAAGTGAAAGTTAACCAGATTATTATCTGCTCACGGTAACCTTAAGAATACATTTATGTTAGCCCAATCAATACTCCCACAATTGATAGGACTCTCTAGCTAATGGGGATGAATCAATCAATATGGAGTTGTTTTCCATTTTTTTAACCAACGGCCTTATTAAAATTCCATAATCAGTCACTTTTCCTGGGCCTGTACTATTTGCGATCAAATTAATGGGCATGTTACATGGACGCAAAACAATTCCCAATATAAAAATGCACAATGTCCAGCATGTAAGGTAAAAATGTATGAACGTGTCATTTAATAAACATTTCTTCCTATTTTTTTCAAGGCATATTACAATTTATATATTATTTCTAAATGTCCTCTAAATTAGGAGCATCTTCGATCTTTAATGAATACATGTTACACATTTCATTTGTCTTGCATGCAATTTTCAAAGTCAGTGGACTCAATTTGGTCTGGCATCCAATTTTTTAAATGAACAGATTCGAAATTCTGTTTGGCATCCCATTGTTTAAATTAGCGGATTCGAATTTAGTTTATTGTAATTCAATTTTTTAAATTGGCAGATTCGAATTTGGTTTATCATACTGTCGAGACATTGAGCATTCGCTGATTCCCGTTATTCCTGAAACCATGAAGATATGAAGTCGGATCGGCCTTTAATTCATCACAAAGCTGCAATTGAATTCCAATATTCGATGGAGAAAATACCGTTGGGGAATTGAATTCCAATATTCACTGGAGAAAATACCGTTGGGGTTGTTTTGCCATTTCTGTATTCGTTTTAGTGTGAATCCACAAACTTAGACAACCCACCAGGAATTTGGATCCGGCCCCTACAACCTGATCTTGTTTGGGTTCCGACAAGATGTTTTGGAAAGAACTAGTGGAAAATCTAGACCTGGTGTTGGTTCCAATTGGTATTCTTTTCCTGGTGGTCTACCATGTCTACCTCCTCTGCAGAATCATAAAGTACCCTGGGAATTTTCCCCTTCAGCTTATGCTGTAAATTCTCTTTTGCCTAGAACCTTCAGCCATGGGAGCCTTGATCGTTCTGTCACTTGTCCTGGGCCTACCTTTTATGTTGGAAACTCTGCTGGTTAAAATGATTATGTTGGGAAAAAAGGAATAATTCCTATGTCGAGAATGAAAATGGTGAAACTGGTTAGGCCACTTAAATTGTTGATTGTGTTGCTGATGCTGCCTAGACTGCTGGTCATAATGTGTTTATGGAGATTTTCCAAGGTTCTACTACTTATGCTTAGTTTATTTCTCCCATGGATGTTATTCTTGGTCATAACAAGGCTGGAAATTCGCTTTATTATGACAGGAATGAAACTGGTATTGGTTATGCCTGGTAAGGCTCCAGATTCAATTGATGTTGGTTCAAATGGTTGTGCTGAAAATCCCTTTGCTTATTTAAGTGATCCTGGTTAAACCGGTGCCTCTAGTAATTATGGCTATATAGGCATTGATGGGCTGGGAATCATTAAAATTATCCTGACTCTACTGGTGAAATCGACGAAGTGCAACCCGTGGTGGATATGGAACCTGTTGTGCCTATGAAATAAATGTTGTCGATGAACTTTGACTGACCTCCAGGTGGAGTATAAAGTTCATCGAAATTGTGAAAATAAGCTAGACTTGTGGACTCCCAACTTTAGTCCACTTATTCACTTTTTGGCCACGTTGAGGCCATGCACAAACCGCATGCAAGCTGGGTCAGCCCATGTTACAAGATATCCATGTGGCAGTAGGTGCAGGCCATTTCTCCATACATCGATAGCTATCATGTATTTCTGTTCTGGCTCAGATTTCCCATCGATGGAAGACATTGTTCCATACTTCCGTCATGAACTATGTGACCTCCTCGTCGTCTCATGCATTTGGTAATTTCCATGGCCTATTTCCTTCATTATTTTCTTCAGTTGGAATTTAGTAGTGGGTATAGGAATACTGACTTCCATTCGGCATGTGGTTCCTTCTATGGGTATGTGTGAAGTGCTAACAACTACGAATAGGAGTAGTTTTAATGGAGTTGTGCAGTGTATGGTATACCCTACAGACCCATGTAGCTGATATCCACTTTCTTGTCTCTGGCTTGCTCACCTCATGTGTTTTGATGTTTCATCAAATAATTAAATTTTGAAATAGTTACATTAATTTTGTGAGGTTCAGTTTAGAGTTCTCTTTTCTTCTTGTTTTATTAGACTATGGTTTATTTTGCACAGAGATTTAGTTTGTTGTTTAAGTTGTCGATGTTTTGGTCTCTTTTCACTATCAACTGTGATTCAGTAAATTCCATCTTCGCACATGTAGCATCCTTTAATATAAATGAATACAGGATTTAAGAGAGAAGCTTTGGTCTCACAATGTGCTCAGCTCCTGAGGTCTTACAGAATTAACTTTCAGAAGATCCTAAATCAAGAAGAGAAATTGGTTGTCGATGTGGTTGTCCTGTGAGCTATCGACCCCAATGGTTGTCAACGAGTGTAAAGGGGGATTTAACCTTGTGGAGGATGAAGAAGAAGCAAAGACTAGTTCATGATGAAAGAAGGGAACAAAGTGCGTTCTGAAAGATTCATTAATGAGAATTGAACCAATTGTTAAGGAGATCTAGCATATCCGTCTGGCATGGAACAACCACAAAGATGAGGTTTCAACTATTGACAATTGGTCTAAAGAGTTGGGCGCACTTCTCAAACAAGCACCAGAAATTGTGCACCACAGTAATTTAATACGGAGGTGGGATGTTGTTTCTCATCACTAGACCAACACAAAGATCACCAATTTGAGTAAAGATATCTACAAACAACTAACATTGTCTGTTTTGGTTCACATGGTCCATTATCATGAGCTATCTAGGAAGATCATGGAGGGACAAATTCAGATAAAATAAAGAATTGAAGCTTTAATGGCTTCTTCAAGCACTTCCCCAATCACTTACCAAGGCGCTCATGCTCCAACATGTACAATCTACAGCGAAAAGGTACACAATCACTTTAGCCACGGTTTATTAAGTTGCCTCGTTGTTTCATTAAGTGAACTGTTAAAGTCTAAAATGATTTCTAGGGATTATTGTAATATGGTTTGATAGAATAAATCTAGTTGATGAATGGACTGTAAATGGGAGTGAAAGATTATTTCACATAAATTTTGTGAATTGCTATAATTCATTTAGAATCCACCTGCCGTAGGTTGTTTACAAGAATTTGACATCGATATGGTCCAGTGGCAAGCGAATACAACTCTAAATAACAAAAATAAAGGAGACGATGGAGACCATTATGGGAAAATATTGTCAAATTGTGCATTTGTGCAGGGAGTTTCTTCTATTTCAGAGCATTCAAAATTCATAAAAGAACAAATACTTAAGGTAAGCTCTTGTAGCAGCCACATTCTTTTCATTTTATCACATAATTCATTATATAATTTAGGAATACAAATTCAAATGCTAAGAATACAATACAAATATGCAGTTAAAGATGAAGAGCCTAATGAACAAGTTTAGTTTACCTTGTTGTTCAACATATCCATAAGTTCTAGAGGCATAGCTGAAAGCAAATAGAAATGGTTTCGGAAGTGGGTGAAGCATATCTACATCTGGTAGATCAACTGGAACACAAGTAGCATATCAACATATCTACATTCCGTAAGAATATTAGCAGCATATTTGCATCCTATAGGCATCTTATGAAGGGCAAGGGGTGGCAAGCATTAGCCAGCTACCACAAGGTAGGCGGTGGCAAGCATTAACTAGGTGGTACCATCAAACAGTGACATGCAAATTATCCAGGTGGCACCATTGCATTTCAAGTAATGCTGCGATATTGTGTAGGTTCTCTCATATTACATTTAACATTAAATGTCAAGAGTAATGCTAGAGAAATGCTAGCATTACTCAATCTTATAATATCTTCATTATTGATTTGTAAATGCAGTGGAAAATGTCTACGGTTATATCACAGCTTGCATCAATTTGACACCAAATAAGGCCTCGAATATTTTGATTGGACTATAAAATGGTTTCATAGATAAGATGGGGTAAAAGAAAGTAAGTTCGCTAAAATCAAGATAGAACTTAAGTTATATGAAATAAAAGTCCCTAGATATGCTCACCGTTTTAATGAAAAAACGGCAAGCCGATTACTAGAGTCCCTGCTAGTTGGGGCAGGGACTAATAGCTTACTTATTTAGAGAGAGTGTGTGTGTGACAACTTACTCTATCTTAAACTATTAATAAAATAATATAAAGTTGATAAATTTATGTTTTTAATTTAAATTCCAAACCATTTAATTTCTATTTTAAAATCTCAATTAAACTTAAATACAAACTTTTACTTCATCATGATTTTATATGAAAGCAGTGATATTTTTATAGCCCCAAATCGTCAATTTCTACAATATAATGGAAAAGTGAGTGCACACATCTAACCCTAAAATAGCAACCCACTTCCACGTGAATTCGCTCCAAATCGTCAATTATGATTCTACAATATAATGGAAAAGTAAGTGCACACAATGCTAACCCAAAAAAGAGGCAGCCCTTCCATGCAAGATTAAGTGATTGCACCATATTTTAATCACCGTCCATTTATAATAGTACTTCAATATTTTTAATACTTCGTTATTTAGAAAATATCTTACATTTTAATATAAAGTGTTATTGTTTTTCTTCTTGCATGCCTTGAATTTAGTATTTCCCTCTTGTTAGCCCCTCATAAGTGCTAAACTTTGAAGTTTTTTACATAATGTATGTGCACTAATGCCTTTGCAAAGGTTTCAAACAGTAAGAAATGAGGGGTAGGGTCAAATATTTTTCATATTATATAACTTGAGCAAGTGTTGAGCAATTTCGGAAGGATCCATACCTGGTTGAAAGTGTTAAGACAATAAAAAAATCCTTCAACACGACCTTGGAAATGTGCTTAAGTATGAAAAATACGATCAAGGTTAAAGGAGGACTAGAATGGACGAACCAGATGCATCATAGATAAGATCAAAGGGCAGAAAAAATCATTTCTGCCAAGCAGAATCGGGAGTGGAAGTGTGGAAGTGGTAAAAATTTGATTATAAAAAGTAGAATCCCAACTTCCACCTTTCGCAGTCCGAGATCCAATGGCTCAAATAGCTTCCACCCAGATCAATGATCCGGAAGAAAGCAGAGGGGCGAAAATCGGAAAGCTGAAAACTCAAGTATTTTAGCGTGAGAAAAATGAAAGCCTGAGTTTTGCTTTCCGCTTTCCAAAAAAGTGCAGAGGCAGAAAGGTGGAAGTGGAAATTCAAGGGCAGGAGAGTCTGAATTCGCATCCCTAAAAGGTTGAAGTTTTGTTTTCCATTTTTCAGAAAAGTGCGGAGGCGGAAAAGAGGAAGCAGAGAGCCGAGGGTGGAAGAGTCTGAATTTGCATCCGCAAAAGATTCAAGTTCTATATTCCGCTTTCCAGAAAAATGTGGAAGTGAAAAGGTGGAAGCGAAAAAGGTAAATTCTTGGGTTTCAAATTTGGAAAACCCGACTTCCGCATTCTGAAACCCGATATTCAACGGCTCAGATCGCTTCCACTCAGATCGATGGTGCGAAAAAAGGCAACATGCACATGAGATAATTAGCTTTCTAGATTTACGAAATTGTTTAAAGGGGATATAGGTTTCAGTGGATCAGAACAAGGTCGACCTAGATCCATGACCGAGAAAAATTCCAATGATCCAACTAGCATGGAGAAAGTCATGGGGAAACTCTTCGAAATTTTACAAAACGTGCAAGCTTAGTCAAGTGTTTTCATCTCCTTGTTTTGGATAATAGATCAATAGTCCACGATGATTTCACTTGTTGAATACACCGAGATGAAGAAAACTGTTGCAAATTGTCATTTTCAGCAAGCGAATCTAGGTTCCAGTTTTCAGGTTTTCTATTTGATCCACCATGCGCATCCCAACGTGGTTGCTTGTTTTGATTTTTGTGATCATGGTGAATCCACTAGATCATAAGTTGTTAGGATTTTATGCGTGCAGGTTTGATCCCCAATCTCTGTAAACTGTATTTGGCTCTGTTTCGAGGTTGGTTTCAGGAGCCTATTTACACTATAAATATACCCTCGAAAGAGGAAGAAAGGGTTGGAATTTTCCTATAGAAAGAATTATGATCTTGGTTTTTTCGTCTCTGTAAACTTTCTTGGAAGTGATAATGAGAAACATTCTTATGCATTTTAGAGATTCATCACAGTGTTCTTCATTTAGTATGTGTTTCATGTTTGCATCATGCTCATTTCTGTAATTTCCTGCTAATGCTCTCTAGTTGCATACGAGGAATTCATTTCATTAAGTTATCCTTGAGCCAGATGTTGCATTTGTGTTGTGTTCATGATGAATGTTATAGAATTCACTATTGTTGGTTTACTATGGGCAGACCCAGTTTTACTGTAATGTACCAACAAAACCCCTAGCTCACTGGCCCTTTCGGCAACAGACTGCGGAACGGCCTGAAGTCTCACCTGAAGTGATATTGGATGGGTTGGCTGAAGACTCAGGTGTCCTCAACCAGGTTCTGGAGTATCCTATGTTCTCCTTACTCTACTTAACCAGTTGAGTCTCTCTATAAGTGTTGTTTCTCTCTCCCAACTGGCTCTGCTTTAAAACTGACTCTTATCGCATCGCGGATTCTAGGACGATGCGCAAACTTTCTCTTATACTTGACTCTTTACCTACAATATCCCACACTGCGGCTCCTCCGACAGTGCGATATCGCCTTTCTATGCTGCGATAGCTTCTATAGTAAGACTCAATAGGACTCTCCAACTCTCAAGGTCCAATGGCTTTCTTTCTCTTATAATAGCTCAGTTAACCTTCGCAAGGGTGTTAAACAACTTCTCTTACGCTTCTTCAGTCTATTATGCTTAACATCTTTTGCGCTCAACTTGCTGAACTAAATATACAGGAATCACTTAACATAGTAACTGTTATGGTCTAAATAAAGCATTGATAAACTCATAAGCAGAATTCTTAACACCTCCAACTCGCATTTAACCTTCTACGTTACTGTAAACTAAAGAATAGCATACATACATTCATTAACTATTAATCAAGGCTCATGTAACAGGTAATAGATAGCAAATAAGTAAACACAATCACATGAAACAGTCACACAACACACGGATTTTACGTGGTTCACTTCCAAGGGGGGAAGCTACGTCCACAGGAACTGGTTTTTCTATTATATCTTGAGAGGATAAACACAGTTCCACTGCAACCAATTATGCAGCTTGAGATCTTCTGGGAAACTCCTCACACTCAGACGGAAGCCCTTCTCTTAGATCTCTTCTCTTTCTATATTGCTTTCTTCTTACAATATTTCCTCTCTCTCTCTCTCTCTTTCTCAATCCCTACGGATTGTTACATTCATGCTCAAGGAGCCAACTACTGGTTGCAGTAAGATAATACAGACTTAATAACAGAACCAGAGCTCGACTCTTTCTCAATATCTTACAATACAGATGACTAAACAACTAGCTATCTTTCTCTCCACTGTCTAACCTTTTACAATACAAAATACATGCTTAAATAGGTGGCCCAAAGGTCTCACCCTAATACAAAACTGTGGGCCTATCCCAACAGTAACCCAAAAACCCTAACTGTGACAGTCGGCCTATCTGTACTTTGGACTGCTGCTTATTGGTCACACTGCAGCTCTCTGCAGTCTTCCACGCTTCTCGGTGCTGATCATGGGTATGGGCGTCGCTTCCTTGGTCGCTCCCCTTCTGTCCTTTGTCTTTAATACCTCAGCCCATTGCTCCTTTTCCTTTATGAGGGTAGCTAAGCCCTCATGTATTTGCTTCTGCCTTAAGTGCAGTGGTTGAGCTCTCTCTCTTCTAGGCCACTTCAGGTACTGTTTCCTTTGACTTTCTTGTCTCGATATAGCAGCTTTTCCTGTAGCTGCGGGGCCCTGCTCCAACATTCCCCTAACACTTACTTGTGGCTCATCCCCGAGCCACTAACAACTGGCTTCTCTTGCTGTAGATTCTCCTTGGATTCCTGTGAAGTCCTTGCAAATCTTTCTCTGAGTCCTGCGACTTCTTTGTCCATAGCTTCGACACAGTCTTGTGCCGCTTTCTATAAAATAGTATCAACACTTTCCTTAAGTGAGCACCAGAATAAATGGCGGACCATTTATAGGATGCAAAATATGTTGCAACGATCTCACCTCCTGCTACCTCGGTCAGGTTTGTACCATTCACCTCCAATTCTACTGGATTACTTGTCCAAACAACTTCATCAAAGCCATCATCATTCTGAATATATGGAAAGTAGATGTCTTTTAGCATACATCTAAGTTGATCTTCATTCTGATAATCTGACTTTACTTGGATATATGCACCTTGGTAAAACTTCCATGAGGAGATATGTCATTTTCCAGCTTTAATGTAACTACCTTCTTTGACATTTTCTGTATCTCTCTCATTTTCAACATCTGTGCTTCGTTCCTTTCCCATTTCCTTTTCTTTTTCTAAGGCTCAGATGCCTGTTTCTTGGTCCTTTTTTCTTTCCATGAGATCTTCTGGGAAACTCCATGCACACAGCTGGGAGCCCTTCTCTTTCTTAGTCTCACTTTTCTTCTTCTCTGTTTTCTTATCTTCAATGATGAGTCTCGTCTTTCTTCTTCTCTGCTCTGGGCTGGACTCTTCTACTATATGAGCTTGACTCATCATCCTTGGCATCTGTCTAACCTGTGGTGCACCTAATTTCACAACCCTGGGTGGCGTCGTCATAACAGACTCGAGGCCACCACACTGGAATCGTCGCACAACGTATTCTAAAGCTTCCTTCTTGGACATACACCACCTGGTGCAATACTCTGTACTGGCAATGGCTATGAAATTGGGGAAACTAGCACTCTATAACTAAAGTATCTATGCTCAGAAAAGACTCTTACAAATTGCTCTATACTCTTAGAAATCGCAAAAGTAACCCTTCTGTGTGAATGATCTATGTACTTATAATGAAGGCGATGATATTTGAAGCAACGGTCACTTAGGCTAGACCCGTCGGCGGCATTTATTGCATGGACAAGACAACACTCGTCATTTCGATCCTCATTAATTGCTGAAAATCCAATCAAATTTCCTTCGAAAATTGTGCACAGGCGTTGGTCTCGACCAAGATTTACCAAATATAGGAAAATCACTGTACTCTTTCCAAATCTAGGGCAACAGGTAGCTATCGTATCTGGATTAACTACTTGGAAAAAGGCGATGTGACTGGCCCTCTGTCCCTTTCAAAAATCATCTACGTGGCACGGGGAACATCGCATCGCTGCGATGTCATGCCGCATCATCCTGAACCGAAAAGGTTTTCACACCAAGTTGTTGAAACTCCGCAACGTTCAAAACTTGGGCAAAATAAACTTTCCTGCTGCGATTCCTCATACTTGAAATTTTTTTATTTATTTAGTTTTTTTAACTGCAATTCATAACATAGAAAAATGATTATAGCAATAAAAGTACGAATCTACCACAGACTCTTTGGTAATGATTCGGAAAAGAAATAACATAATCCATTAAAAAAAATTTACGCTGAGATATAAAAATCCTGAAAGCAAAGGCTATAAAACTTAAAACACCTAAAAATACTTAAACTCCAAAATGGTAAAACCCCCATCAGGCAGTCAACATGACACCCCCATCAGGAAGTCAACATGACTGCACCTCCAGCCTCCTTGATCTTCTTATCGGCCAGCTTGGGAAGAACCCACATGAGGATAAATCTTGATGCAGAATCCTTGCAAGAATTTTTCGATCTAGAAATTTTGATCCGGGGGGGCAACATGTTGCAAAGGTTAGTCAGAAATGTTTCCTTCCCTGCTGAAGGTGTTATTCATGTTAGTGACATATATGAACATTGTAATGAGGAGTTGGGACTAACCTTCCCTAAAACTAAATATGAGTCCAGCCTCTCTCACTTGGTTTCTGATACCTTTGCATTTGATTTCCCCCCCATTTCTTGGTCACGCTTGACCTCATAGCCTATAGGCAAGGATTTCCAATGCCTTCCTAACCCAGAGTGTCATGCGCTTATTGTTGATTCAACTCAGTTAGATTCCACTGTCATAAGGAAATATGTTGCCACACCTTTGTCTCCCACTGCTTCCAATCATAATCGTCCTTCATATTCCAGTTTCACAACTCCCTGGATTCCTTCTGTTCCTCATAGATTACCAATTTCTTACAGACCAGTCCTAATCCCCCTCGTAAACCCTATTGTACCTCCAAGGATGGCAAACATATTTTTTCCTATACTCCTTCCTTTGGTTCTTCATGACCTTCCTCCAGGATACTTCACAAGGCTCAGACAGTTCAATTGGGAAAGGGGGTATTCAACTGAAGAACACCTGGGATGGTTCTTAGACTAGGTGGACCTAGAAGAAGTATACCACAATGATATTAAGGTTAGACTATTTTCCCAGACCCTTACTAGAGAAGCAAGAAAGTGGTACAAAAACCTCACAGATGACTCTATTCGGAGCTATCATGCCTTTGAGGATGCTTTCAAGGAAAAATGGGCAGACCAGAAGAACCCTAAACAATATCTCTCTTAATATCATTCCATGAGGAGGAGGGAGATTGAATCTGTCTAAAAAAAATTTGACAGATTCATGAAAGTATACAATTCCAACCCTGCTCAGTTCAAGCCTCCCATTGGTTCTGAGTAGCTCCAATACATCGAATACTTAGATAGTGAGTTTACCTTGTGCTTAAGTGAAAGGAGATCACCCTTCTTAGCTGATATGATGAAAGAAGCCATAGAGGTGGAGGTAAACCTGACTGCTGCAAGAAAGAAAAAAAGAGATGAGGGATAATGGAGAAGGGAGGATGGAGAGAGGAGAAGAGATGAGGGAGAGTAGAGAAGAGATGAAGGAGAAAGAAGAAAGGACAAAGAAACTGAATAGCCCTCTACCTCTAGCTCACAAGAGGCTAGATTAGATAAAATTCTTAGAACCATGGAAAGTATGATGGAAAGGCTCTTTATGGATGGCAGACTGCCTCCCAAGGATAATTAAGAACAACAAAATAGAAATCGAAATGACAGAAGACCACAGGTTCTCTAGAAAAGGTAGAGATACCCTCCTAGCCCACCTCTCAGGCCTCCATTCCAAGAAAATTTCGTGGATTAGGATGGTGAAAATCAAGCTGAAGATGAAATCCATCAGCTGGATACTGACTCTCCCCCCACCTTCCTCACCAAATAAGAACATTGCAATGCTTGTCTAGAGAGGGGAGAGGTGCCCCCAAAGAAGACAAAGGATTTCAGAAGGGGATATCAATTTTTTGTCCTAGAT
Source organism: Pseudotsuga menziesii (assembly GCA_001517045.1). Lineage (NCBI taxonomy): Eukaryota > Viridiplantae > Streptophyta > Pinopsida > Pinales > Pinaceae > Pseudotsuga > Pseudotsuga menziesii. Next base: position 276,876 of record LPNX010032382.1, read on the forward strand.
ACACAAAGATAGATCAGCCTAAGGAATAGGGATGTCCCTATTATTGGCTTGCTTGGGAAGACCCGGATTTACTGTATTTAACCAACAACACCCCTAGCTCACTAGCCCTTTCGGTGACAGACCACAGAGCGGCCTGAAGTCTCACCCGAAGTGATTCTAATGGGTTGGCCAAGGACTCACGTGGCTTAGACCAAGTTCTGTGGCATCCTAGGTGTCTCGCAGATCTTCTAGCCTGCGATATTTCTCTCTGTCTGCGACGCGCAACCTCCTCTTACTTGCGACGACTCTAGTCCTTATCTCATCGCCGCACCTCAGGAAACTCATAACTCCTTCCTACGCTGATTCTCAACCGCAGTGCACCACAGCTCCTCTGCTGGTGCGATATTGCCTCCTTGCGATATCCTACCGCTGCAGCTTAGCGTACTCAGTGCTACTCGTTCCGACTTACGGGACTCAATATACAAGGTTGCTTAACTCTGTGACTCTTAACTATCTAGGATGAAATGTAGATAAACTCTTACACAAAATACTTATGGACTTCAACTTGCATTTAACTTCTATAGTGCTGTAAACTGAATAACGCATACATACATTAAACTGTAAACAAGGCTCATGTGATAACTGATAGATGCAACAAATAAACACAACACATAAATCAATCACATAACACATGATTTTAACGTGGCTCACCCCCAGGATGGAAGTTACGTCCACAGAACTGTGTTTCTATTATAGCTCAGGGGAAGGTAAACACAATTCTGTTGCACCGCATATGCAGCTCGAGATCTTCTGGGTAACTCTACACACAGCCTAGAGCCCTTCTCTCTTAGATCTCCTTTCTACTCTATATTGCACCTCTTACAATATACTCTTCCCTCTCTGTCGATCCCTGTGGATCGTTACATACATGCTCAATGAGCCAGCTTCTGGTTATAGTAAGATAACTACAGTTAATAACAGAACCAGAGCTCGGCTTCTACAACTGTCTAATAATATACAAAACAACTAACGACTTAACGAACCAACCCTTTATAATACAAAATATATCCCTTTATAGGCGGCCCGAAGGTCTCGCCATTACAACACTGTGGGCCTGTCCCAACAGTAACCCAAAACCCTAATTAGTGATAGTCGACATATCTGTACTTGAGGTAGCCACTTTCCGTCACACCACAGCTCTCTGCAGTCTTCCATGCTTCCCGCTGCTGACCATGGGTATTGTGCACCGCTTCCCTACTTCTGTCCTTTGTCTTCAATACCTCGGCCTCGTTGCTCCTTTTCCTTTATGAGGGTAGTTGATCCCTCCTATCTTCACCACTGCCTTCAATGCAGTGGGTGAGCTCTCTCTTCTCGGCCGCTCAGGTACTGTCGTCTTCCTTGACTTCTCTGTCCTAAAAGTCACAGTTTCTAGCTCTGCTCTACAACTAGAAACATGCTACAGCGTCGTAGCTCTACCTTATCTCCTCTCCACCAAAACTGTCTATCCGCTAAACTGGCAGCTTCTTCTGTAGTTGCGGGACCCTGCTCCAACAGTCCCCTAACACTTACTTGTGGCTCGTCCCCGATCCACTACCAGCGGGCTTCTCCTAGTGTAGCTTCTCCTTGGCTTCCTGTGAAGTCCATTGAAACTTGTCCCGAAGTCCTACGACTTCGTCCTGAATCGCTACGACACGCTCTTGTGCCAATTCAAGCATAGCTTGACTAATACTAGAGTCCTCTGTTACTTAGTTCGTAGGTCTCTCTTACCTTTCCTCATTGTTATGCCCGCAGTCTCGCGCTTGCAAGACCTGTTAATCTTGTGCTTACCATAAGGATTCAAATCCCTGGTATCACTAGAAATCCTCTCTATCTAGGTTAGAGCTCGCGCTGTAAGGAAGATATAAATATTTATCTTCTAGGCTTCTGAAAACATGTCGGCCATCCTGGAGCGTTCTATGTGACAGTGATACAAACCATGAATTCCGTTGCAAGAGCAATCCTTTGTCTGCATGCTGGAATTCTAGCCTTTGTTGGATCTGTTGTCTTCTTTCAAATTTATCCTCAACGAATCACTCCAGGTATTCATGCTGCCTCTAATCACTAGATTTTCATTTCTTTGCCTCAACAATCTCTTGTCCTTCGCTTAGCTGATCAGATAGGTTGGATGACTTCTCCTGTTGCTTTCTTTTTCTCATTTTTACTTTCTTCCTAGCGGGAGATTTCTTCTCGTCATTCTTCTACTTTGCTTTCTTATCTTCAGTGATCGGCTCATCTTTCTTCTTCTCCTTAGCAGAGACTTTGATGACATCTTCTACATCCTGCGCTTGACTCCTCATCCTTGGCAGTTGTCTGACCTGTGATGCACCTAATTTCACAACCCTGGGTGGCATCGTCATAGCGGACATACGGCCACCAGGGTCGAAACGTCTCAGCATGTCTTCTAAAGGTTCCTCCTCGGACAGAACCCACTCAGTGTAAAATGTTGGACGTGCAATGGTTGCTAATTTTGGAACTCACAGCACTCTGTAACGGAATTAGCTCTGCACATGGGAACTGATCGATGCACTCTATAACTCTCGGCTCTTGAATTCTTGCAAATGTAACCCTCCTGAATGAATAACTTCTGCTTTTATGCCGAAGACGATAATCCCGGACACAACAGTCATCTATATTGAATACGTCGGTCATATTAATTGCATGGATGAGACCACACCCATCATCCGATCCTCAATAAATGTTGAAATCCGATCAAATTTCCCTCGAAGTGTGTGTGTACAGGCACCGGTCTCGTCGAAGATTTTACCAAATCTGAAAAATTAATTATACTGCTGCCAAATCCACGGTAAGATATACTTGTCATTTCTTCATTAACTGCCTGTCAGAAGGTGACTTGACTAGCCCTCTGTTTCCTTGCAAAGGCGGGTATGTGGTACGGAGAGACATCGCCTTGCTGCGATGCAACACCGCATCCTCTGCTTCAAAACAAACTTAAGCGCTCTTTTTTTTTATGTGCAAAATGAACCGTCCTTATGCGATTCCTCGTACTTAGAATACCTGCTGGTGTAGGCTAGTTCCCGATGCGATGCCTCCTTTCAACTACACTAGACATCTGCACCACCGTAAGCTGTCTAAGCTAGGGCTGAGAGGTGGAGTGGTTATCTCTATAGAGCTTAAGCCTACTACCATTAATTAATGTGGGAAGAAGCTCCCCATTTAGTTTGTTGAGCTGAACGACACCTCCCTTTGTAACTTGTTGTATCTGGTATGGCCCCAGCCAATGCGTCTTAAACTTCCCTGGAAACTTAATAAACTTACTATCGTAGAGGAGTACTAGGTCTCCGATCTGAAGAGTCTTACTCTTAATGTGTCTGTCATGCCAAGCTTTTTCTCGTGCCTTCTACACTTTCTGATGGAAGCCAGTGATGAATCTGTCTTCCTCTAAGGCAAGCAGCTGCGCTAGCCTTTCATCCACTGTGTCTGTATCAGTCATCCTGGTAATCTAAGCAATCCATAAGCTGGTAAGAATATACTCCATAGGCATAACAGCCTCCTTTCCATACACCAAGCTGAAAGGTGTGTGTCCTGTAAGTTTCTTGCATGTGGTCCTATACGCCCATAATACAGCATTAACTCTTAGGTCCCAATCATTCCTTTGGCTGTTGCAGATCTTAGTAAGAGTGTTTTCTAGAATCTTGTTAAAGGCCTCTACCATACCATTAGCCTGTGGGTGGTAGGGAGTGCTCTTATGGTGCTGAATCTGAAATTCTTCCATCAAGGCCTCAATGGTGCGGTTCAAGAAATGTGTGCCTTGGTCGCTCATCAAAATTATTGGGCATCCAAATCTACTGATGATGTTTTCAAAAAGGAACTGTACGGCTGTAGTAGCATCACAATTTCTTACTTCTTTTGCCTCCGCCCATCTGGTGAGGTACTCTATTCCAGTGATGATATATCTCGCCCCAATGCGTTTTCCTGGTGGGTTGATAGGACCCACAAAGTCTATAGCCCACTTGTCAAATGCGCACAGCGAAACCTGTGGTCGCAGTGGCATTTCATCTCGTCGCGAGGGTTTTCCTACCCTCTGGCAGATATCGCAGCATCTGCAAAAGTCCTTAGTGTCCTTATGCAACGTAGGCCACCATAATCCTGCAGCTGAGATTTTCTGCGCAGTCGGCTTTCCTGCGAAATGACCTCCTGCGGTTCCTGAATGTGCCTCTCTGATGATAGCGTCTTTTTCATGCGGCATCACACATCTGCGCAGGACTTCATCTGGACCTAACTTGTATAACTATCCTGTGATCAGGGTGAAGTATGCTGCTTTAACAACCAACTGCTTCTTTTGCTGCTTAGTAAACTCGTCAGGTGCTAATCCTGTAGTGAGAAAGTGAATGATATCGGCATAGTAGTCGTCTGTGATCTGGATAGAAAACAACTGCGCATCCGGCAAATTGTCCTCTAGGTTACTTGGCTCTTCTCCTGAGTCTAGCCACGACAGATGATCAGGTCTGGCATTCAATCTTCCTGGTTTTACAATGATTTCAAAATCATACTCCTAAAAGAGGAGTAACCATCTACAGATTCTCCCCCCTAACACTGGCTTATTGACCAGATACTTCAATGCGGAATAGTCAGTAAACATCTTGAACGAGGCACCCAACAGGTAGTGCCTAAATTTCTGCAGTGCGTACACCATAGCTAAGCCTTCTCTTTCTATCGTGGTGTAGCTCTTTTCTGCCGTCGATAGCTTTCTGCTGGAATATGCGATAGGATGATCAATATCCCCTTCTCCTGGTTGCATTAAAACAACCCCTAGTGCGATGCCAGATGCATCCACATGTACATGAAACGGTTTAGTCCAGTCTGAAAATACTAGGATGGGCGTTGTAACCATCTTCTCTATTAAGTGTGTCTAGGCTCTGCTGACATTCCTCGTTCCATAGGAATTTTACAGCTTTCTTTAACAATTTCTCCATCGGCGCTGTAATCTTTACGTAGCCCTTGATGAACTTTCTGTAGTACCCAGTATGACCAAGTACTGTCCTCAATTGCTTTACTGAGTTGGGTGCTGGAATATTTACAATGATGGCGATCTTTGCGGGATCTACCATCAAGCCTTGTCTGCAAACAATGTGACCGAACAAAATACCAAATGGCACACAAAATATACATTTCTTCAAGTTTATAGAAATCTGCCTACATTTCTCTAACATCAGTCTTAAATCTCCTATGTGCTTGTCAATTAGTCCAAATACAGTCCAATCATCAAAATAAACTTCTAGGAATTTATGGATGTATTCTTTAAATACAGCAACTACTACTCTAGAAAAGATAGCTGGTGCATTCTTAAGGCCAAAGGGCATTACCGTATACTAGAATGAGCCCCATTCTGTTGCAAAGGTGTTCTTAGATCGATCTTCTGGATGGATTCTGATCTGGTGATAGCTTGAAAAGCCATCAGTGAAGGAGTAGACCTCTTGTCCTCCCACATTGTCTAACACCTCGTCAGTGAACGGTGTCGAAAATGGGTCATGAAGCGATGCATCGTTGAGTTTACACAGATCGACATAGATCCTGATGTCTCCTTTAGTTTTCTTTTCTTGTACAACCATGGGACTAACCCATTCGCTCTCTTCTATGGGCTCAATTATTCCTGCTGCTAGCATCCTATCGATTTCATCCTTAACTTTTTCTTTATAGCGCGGATTTAATCTATAGGGACACTGTTTGACTAGTAGAGCATCCTCCTTCAATGGTATCCTAATTACTCCCACGTCTCTGACTATTCCCTCATTTCTGTGAACTTGGTGGGAAATAGGTCCTAATAGTCATGTAGCAAGTCTGCAATCTGTCCGACTATTTCATCGTTCGAATAGTCTCCAATAGAGGCAAACTTTGATTCTGTGTCTATGCCAATGTTGATCTTTTTAATCTTGATGGGCTCTGTGATTGCTGGAATTTCTAACTGTGGTCCCTCAACATCATGAGTCCCTTCTGACTCTGGAATGTTGGTGTTGCAAGGATCCTCATCCTCGTCCTCTAGTTCTGCTTCAAAATTATAGCACTCAAGCGCATCTTTTAACTGAAGGACCCAATCAGGCTGGGTCTGTACTGATAAGGTACAATCCTCAAATATCTTACTCTTTATTATATCTAGGGCCTGGTTGACACTTGGATACTCAGATTCAAAAGCGAAGGTGAGTAGAAAGTTGTATATCATAAGTGGCCATGTAGTTGTTCCCTTGCACAGTTCATTCTCTGTATACCAATTCCTTGGAACTGTGCCCAAAGTGTGAATGAATCGGTGAACCCATTCATCCTCGGGAATGTCTGACCAATTCTATTCACATGTTTGAATATGTGACCTGGGGTCACTTTCTCCTATGTATTGCTGTTGGACATACTCTTTGTCTATAGAAAATCTGATCACCATCAGTCTCTTAATATCATCCCATGATGTGATATTCTATTTATGTGCATACCACCATCTTGCAGGTGGGTGCGTACTGCAAGGTCCATAGCTGCGATCCTCTACTCATGAGGAATTTGTTGTTCAAACTGTTTGAGAAAGTCCTGGATATCTGTTATACCATGAAACAATGGAATCTCATTGATCTCCGCACCAATCCATCGTAGTGACTTAGTCAAGTATGCGCATCTGCGCGCTGAAACTTCGTGAAGTCTGTTCTGCCAATTCTCTAGACCAACATCTCAATATGATGCGCATGAGCTGTCGCATCGCCAACTAATGTTCCCTTCTACAGTCGGATTGATGTAGTCGCTCTGGTTTGTGGTCATCTGATAGAGGCTCTCCATGTTATGTGCCTCTTCCTCTGCTCAAATAGGTTCAATATATCTAGGACCCTGAAAAGGATCCAATGGTGCGATGACCCGGATCTGCGCGTCCTCAAAGGTCATTTTTCTTCTCTTTAGGTCGATAATGGCCATGTTACCGATCGCCCAATCAATGCCTAGTAGTTCTGGATATGGTCTACTATCGCCAATGATTTCTATAACTTCAAAGTCTGTGAACCTGTGAACTCCATCAATGTCAACTGGAACCTGTGTTAATCGACCCAGGGGTGATACTCGCTGCTGATTAGCTAATCTCAGATGAATAAGCGATCTGACTAACTTAGGGCTACCCATCTGTTCCCATGTCTGCTTACTCAGGACATTTACGTCTGATCCTAGATCTAGGATCACCTCATCCATTTCAAATTCTCCAACCTGTGCTGTGAGTCACATCTCTCTTCCGGTTCTTGTATGTCTCGTAATATTATGAACAGCACGCTGTGTACTGCTCACGGAAGAAGATGGTTGACATTGATCTATGATGCGCTGAAGTTCTCCGATAGCTTGCTCATTTCTTACAAGTTTTAAAAAACTCCGCAGGAAGGAATGTACACTTCCTGTCATCTCATCCTCATTGCATGTACCCGATGTGGTAGCCTGCGATATCAGTACAGGGCTAATGCCACAAGGTGCTTGTTGTGGTACGCCCCTAGATGGCGGTACCTGTGATCCTGATTGCATAAGGTCATCAAGGAAAGTCTTAGCTTCTTGAAATGTCTGTTTATTCTTCTGTAGGTCAAGTGGTGTTGCTTTGTTAGGAGCCCTGCGCACCCACTCCTGACCTGTAAGTTTCTTTTCAGTATCCTGCGATGTCTCACTAGTGGAAACATCGCTGCGAGTCACAATGTTGACTCTTGGTTTTGGCTCTTCCTGCTCAGCAGCAATAAGTTGGATGTTCTGGTGTGCTGCTGGCTTAGGTTCTCTGATCTTAGCTATCAAGGTAGGACACTCCTCTATAGTGTGAACATAAGATTTGCAATAGTTACATGTGGTGGTAGGACTCTGACAGTCTCTAGCATAATGTCCTACAACTCCACAGTTGTAGCAAGTAACTGGTCCGTGACCACGACCAAAGCCTCCTCCACGTCCTCGTCCTCTGAATCCTCCTCCATGGCCACCATAAGCTGAATCATGCTGTGGTCCTGCTGCTGGACCCTGTGTTTCCGATTGGACTCTGTACAAGTCTTGCTTTGCTCTGACCATGAGATCATAGGCTCGGCAATCATTTTCATCATGTTCTATAGACTTGCAGAAGACGTAGTATAATTTCTTAGGTGTCTGCACGTACTTCTGAAGTAGAGGGCACTGGTGAGTTATATGTCCTCTTGTTTTGCATATTTCACACCACGGCCCGTGGGTCTGTGGTAAGGGGTTTGGAGCCCCTATCGCTATATATTCGACATAGAATGGACAACTTTCTTTAGTATGGCCTTGTGCTTTACACCTTACGCACCATATGTCTTGCGTAACCTCTTTTCCTTTCTTAAGCTCATGCAACTGTAACGTGAGATTAGCCAACTGGTTTTGTAGATTTGTCATGCCTATGTTGGTTTCGGCTAGAGGTGAAGCCTCTAGTTTCATTTCCATCTCCAATGCGTGATCCTGCGTCTGGAGTTTCTGCTGCATTAATGGCAGTCTGATGTGAGGGAGCAGCACTGCAATAAACCATTATTTATGCTGCTCTGGCACAAACTCAAAGCTGACTTGGTCTATAAGGGCTTTGAATTTCTGATCAAAGTCCCACACTGACTCTGTAGGTAGATGTTTGATGTCCTTGAGCTCTGTAATGCACTGTGACTCAAACTTAGGTTTCTTAAACTCTTTAATCATGGCAGTCTTGATCTGGACAAGTGTTCTGGGTACTGTGGTATACTTCATATACCATGTTAAGGCTCGATCTCTTAGTGTGGTGACCAACTGTACAAGTTTAATGTTATCGTCATTGATGGTTTTAATGGTCCACATGGCTTCACATAGAAACCAATCTTGCTCTGGGTCCTCTGCCCCTATTCCCTTAAACATAGGTAGCTTCATATCATCCCCCATTCTATTTCTACGCGGTGGGTGTTGATTTGTTGTGTTACTACCACTCGGCGGTATAGGTGAAGGTGATGTAGCGGTGGTAGGTACTGTCTGCGAGCTACTGGATGGAGTTCCTACGGGATTGTTCTGAGTCCCGGTCTGCTTATGTGGGGTGTAAGGATGGTAAGGGATACCCCCCTCTGTTCCTTCTGTAGTACTAGGACTCTGCTGTCTAATATTATCTGAACTATCTTCAATAATGGGAGATCTGAAATCTACTTTATATTTCTTTCCACTACGTGTACGTCCAATGTCATCAAAATCACTTTCAAACTCTTGTGACATTACTATCTTTACTTATTCATCTGAAACTAGATCCATTGTTCCTTTTTCATGTAATAACATCTTAATGGACAAGTTTAAAGATTTTAGGTACTTACCGCGATATCCTTTGAAGAAGTAGCGCTCAGCCTCGCTGAAGATTTTTCTCTATTCAATTGCAAACTCTGTGACGAAGCCTTCTAGCACACTTGCAAGCTAGAAGTCTATTGTCCTTGTGAGGGGATTATCAAGGTTATTCATGGTCTGAATCAGCTCCGGTGTCTAGACAATCTCTCTTTTCTTCTTGAATATGCTCGTATCAGTCAACTTTGATAACCAGTCGTAAAGCTCGTTCCAAAGGTCGCAAAAAATATCACATGCAGGTCTCTAATGATATGTTTTTGTAACCAGGCCTCTGTACTCAGTTTAGGACTCTTGTTCTCTCGTTCGAAAAACTCTTTCTGGTTAGACCAAACCCACTCATTGAGTTCGTCTCTAGTAGGCCGCCACCAGAACATCAATGCTTAGTTTGTTCAAAACCGGCAACGGAACCATTTGTTGCCTTGCTTAGGCAGGCCCGGGTTTACTGTATTTAACCAACAACACCCCTATCTCACTGGCCCTTTTGGCGACAGACCGCAGAGCGGCATGAAGTCTCACCCAAAGTGATTCTAATGGGTTGGCCAAGGACTCACGTGTCTTGGACCAGGTTCTGTGGCAGCCTGGGTGTCTCACAGCTCTTCTAGCCTGCGAGATTTCTCTCTGTATGCGACACGCAACCTCCTCTTACTTGCGACGACTCTAGTCCTTATCGCATCACCGTGCCTCTGGCAACTTGTAACTCCTTCCTATGCTAATTCTCAACCGTAGCGCACCACAGCTCCTCTGCTGGTGCGATATCGCCTCCTTGCGATATCCTACTGCTGCAGCTCAACGTACTCAGTGCTACTCGTTCTGACTTACAAGACTCAATATACAAGGTTGCTTAACTCTGTGACTCTTAAATATCTAGGATGAAATGTAGATAAACTCTTACACAAAATACTTATGGACTTCAACTTGCATTTATCTTCTATAGTGTTGTAAACTGAATAACGCATACATACATTAAACTGTAAACAAGGCTCATGTGATAACTGATAGATGCAACAAATAAACACAACACATAAATCAATCACATAACACACGATTTTAATGTAGTTCACCCCCAGGATGGAAGTTACGTCCACAGAACTGTGTTTCTATTATAGCTCAGGGGAAGGTAAACATAGTTCTACTGCACTGCATATGCAGCTCGAGATCTTCTGGGTAACTCCGCACACAGCCTGGAGCCCTTCTCTCTTAGATCTCCTTTCTACTCTATATTGCACCTCTTACAATATACTCTTCCCTCTCTGTCGATCCCTGTGGATCGTTACATGCATGCTCAATGAGCCAGCTTCTGGTTACAGTAAGATAACTACAATTAATAACAAAACCAGAGCTCGGCTTTTACAACTATCTAATAATATACAAAACAACTAACGACTGAATGAACCAACCCTTTACAATACAAAATATATCCCTTTATAGGCGGCCCGAAGGTCTCGCCATTACAACACTGTGGGCATGTCCCAACAGTAACCCAAAACCCTAATTAGTGACAGTCGGCATATCTTTACTTGAGGTAGCTTCTTTTTGTCACACCACAGCTCTCTGCAGTCTTCCATGCTTCCTGGCGCTGACCATGGGTACTGTGCACCAGTTCCCTGCTTATGTCCTTCGTTTCCAATACCTTGGCCTCATTGCTCCTTTTCCTTTATGAGGGTAGCTGAGCCCTCCTATCTTCACCGCTGCCTTCAATGCAGTGGGTGAGCTCTCTCTTCTTGGCCGCTCAGGTACTGTCATCTTCCTTGACTTCTCTGTCCTAAAAGTCACAGTTTCTAGCTCTGCTCTACAGCTAGAAATATGTTACGGCGTCGTAGCTCTACCTTATCTCCTCTTCGCCAAAACTGTCTATCCGCTAAACTGGCAGCTTCTTCTGTAGCGACGGGACCCTACTCCAACACCTATGATGAGAAATAAAGATGTGGGAAATAAGGATTCTACCAGCAAGCCTAAAAATGACACACCTCCCAGGGATAGCTCCAAAAATGTGCCATAATCCGAAGGAAAGGAAAGAAGAGAAGACAATATGAGGAGTGATGATCAGAGACATATGTCTTTCAGCCTAGAGGCCGAAATTTCCAAAATAAAAATATCGGTCCCTCTCATTGAATTATTGAAAAACTCTGAATACCACTCTAAAATTTCCATAGTCTTAAATCCTCCTGGATAATTCTCTACCATATATGATAGCCTGAATCTGTAAGATAATAGGACCACCATCATGTTTGTACCATGTGTATATGAGTCTTTCGATGAAGAAGTTCCCCCTTTCTATGTTATCCTGAACATCCATAATGCTATCCTGCACAACACCATGCTCAATTCAGGAGCCTCTCACAATCTAATTCCCAGGAGAATCATGGATGAGCTAGGATTGGAAGTGGCCAAACCCTACAAATATCTCTTCTCTTTCAATTCTAATAAATTCAAGTGCATGGGCCTAATCAAAGAACTGGTAATCTCTTTAGCCCAGATCCCTGCTAAAACCCTAGTCATGGATGTGGTGGTGGCCGAAATCCCTTCTAAGTTTGGAATGTTGTTGTCAATGTCTTGGGAAGCCAAACTCAAAGGTGCCCTCCAGATGGACACATCATATGCCACTATCACTATTTTTGGGATATAGAGAAGGCTCTTTAGTGAACAAAAATGGTCATACATTGTGACTAGCACAGAGAGGCCACACAATCACTCCATATATTCACTAGACACGGATATGGTATCTGTTATCTTCTTTACTGAAGGGGACGAAGACAATTCCTATTTCTAGAATGTTGCCTTCATGCCTACTCATGAGGAGCTAGAAGGGGTGTGGGAGGTGAATTTTGATGGGTCAACATGTAGAGAAGGGGTAGGAGTTGGAGCGTGGATGAGATCCCTAGGAGTGCGAGCTGTGAATTATTCTTACAAGCTAGATTTTGACCGCATGAACAATGAAGTAGAATATGAGGCTATGATATTGGTGATTCTAGCCTTGAAGGATCTCCAAGTAAAGAGGGTAGTGTTACATGGGGTTTTGGAACTAATAATTAAATAAATGACAGGTGAGTATCAAGCCACACATCTCAAGATGAGAATGTAACTAAATGTTTCCTAGGAACTCATTGAATGCTTTGAACAATGTAGTTTTAATCTAATCCCAGAGTACAAAATTGTGTAGCTGATTCCTCAGCCACTTCTGTAGTGGCTATCAAAGTCCCTATGCACTCTGTTGGGAAATATGAAATCAAAGTGAGGCACCAACCTTTTGTCCTAGATAATGTCAAGAGCTGGAAAGTCTTTGAGGATGATAAACAGATTCGATACTTCCTCACTCTCACAGGGCGGTTTGAGTATCTGAACATTGATGAAAATGATGCACTCCCGGAGTTGTCTAATCTCACCTAGGAACCCCTGCTAAGCCAGGCTGGAACTCTAAAATACATGTCATGGGTTGACATTGTAGCCCCTATTGAGCCTACTAAGGTCTCTGAAATTGAGGAAGCTTGGGAGCCAAAGTTGCAGGAAACTAATGAAAAGTAGGAGTATGTGAACAATCTCTATGGCAAGGAGATCCTGCAACTAAAAGGTAACTCTATCCTAGGGTCTATTTCCTTTAGAAAAGTTGTTTTATCCCAATGATGTGGCTAGAGATCCTCAACTAGCCACAAGCTGTGAATACATTGAGGATGTAAATATTGGGACCGAAGAGCACCCCAAGGTCATCAAAATATTAAGGACCCTCTCATCAAAGGCCAAGAAAAAGTGCATCTCTCTAATGAAAGAATACTATGATTTCTTTGCTTGGAGCTATAGGGATATCAAGGCCTATGATACTAGCATAATCCAGCATACCATGCCAATCAAGAAGGATGAGATGCCCTTCAAAGAGAAGCTAAGAACGATGAACCCCAAACTACTACCCCTAATAGAAAAGGAGATCAAGAAGTTATTTGAGGCCAAAATTGTTGTGGCACTCAAATTCTCACGTCAAGTGGAAAATCTGGTCCATGTTAGGAAGAAGAATGGGGAAATAAGAATATGTATTGAATTTGGAAACTTGAATAGAATTTCTTTGAAGGACCATTACACACTTCCCAAAATGGACCATATCTTCCAAAGAGTAGTGGATTTACAAATGATCTCCACTCTAGATGGCTTCTCAGGATACAATCAGATAATGGTGCATCCGGAGGATCAAGAGAAGACAACCTTCACCACACCTTGGGGCACATTCATGTATGCAAATATGTCGTTCAGAATTGTGAACGCAAGAGCGACTTTCCAGGGGGCTATGGGCATAGCCTTCGCCGATGAAAAGGAAAAAATTATGGTCATCTACTTGGATGACATCACTATATTTTCTAAATCTAATGAAGAACATGTTTCCCACCTGCTGAGGATGTTTAAGAACTGTAGAAAGTTTGGCATCTCCCTGAACCCAAAGAAATCATTTTTTTCTATGAAAGAAGGGAAGTTGTCAGGGCTGTTAGATTTTTAACATTAAGCTAGTATAACATTAGGATATTTAATTGAGAGAACAACAAGCACAACAATCAAACACAAGAGACAATGAACACAGTTTTTTTCCTTAGGGAAACCATAAATGGAGAAAACCCTGCAAATTCCTCAGAGATAGAATCAGCGCCAAAAGTAAAACCCCAAAACAGTAAAATCATCTCCCGACATTAGTAACTTTCTTTCTATCTAGCCCCAGTGTCTTATCCTTCCTCAACTATGTGCTACACTTGAGTGTGTATGAGTTGTGTACTAAATAGAGAGGCTATCTCTCTATTTATTCTAATCCTGACACGACTTGTCACATGCCCCAATTTTGCAAAAAATAATATTATCATATTTGATTTTATTTCAAGACAATATGTTAAATATTATGCTAAGTTGTAATTGATGACTCAGCAGATTCAAGGATATTGAATGTAATTCTGAATATTATAATTATAAATAAATAAAAGTGGAGACAACAGCTTGGGAGAGCTGTTAAAAGAGTGTTTATTGGTCAAGTTGGTGGAGGAGACTAGGTGGAGAGAAAATAAATAAGTGGCAGCATCCTCCAACACTTCCAAATGTTGCATATGGAAACCTCCCTACATTTGGGGTCATGATTCCCCAAGAAATTGGGATCAGAGTAGGTGGCTCAATTAATGACAACTGACCCAAAAGATCTAGGAAATGTTGATAAAAATTCCCATTGAAGAGAGATGAGGCTACTCATTCCAGGGAAGTGATCATTCAGGTGAATGTACTTCAGAGGATTTCAATGGCAAGGGAATTTGTGGAAGGTGTTTGAGGGGTTAACTACAAAAGTGATCTAGTGCAGCTTTTCAGCTGAAGGATCTTACTGCTAAGTGCAGAGTGATTACTGAGTCATTGGACTAGTATATTGTTTTCTTGCTCCACCAGTTCTCAGCTAAGGAGACCAGGAATAGGCTCAGGGGTCCTGAGGAGACATTGTTTAAGCGCTCTCTAGGAGTTGGTAGGGAGGAATAGCCTCGCAACACTGTTGTTGTCCTGCTTAATCAGGTTCTACAGTCTTTTTATTTTATTGTGTTAAATGCTTAAATGTGAGTCTGACTGATTAGTGAATGTTAAAAGTTTAGTTGAGAACTGTTAGAGTTAATAATCTTTTAGTTATTTGAAAGAATGAATCTGAAATAGATGAAAAATAATCCTAACCTACGTTTTTCCACATCTAGAATGGACCAGACCATACTCCAACACAGGCAGTGTTTTTTTTTAAATAGATGAAGGATATGATAGAAATCTGAAATGAATAGATGTATTATGCATTTCATAATATCAGAGTAATCTATTTTTGTATATAGTTTGTTATCAGAGAGGAACAATTTCCTGTTAGTTAGGTTTATTGTTTAACCAGAATGTTGTTGTAAGAATTCTAGAAAAGAAATAGACATAATAGTTTACGGATACCAGGTTATTATATTAACAAGTTATTCAAGTAGATAAGTTATTACTTTTACATAGTACTTTATTTTGTAAATTGTACGATTAACCTGTAACAAGGGCAGTAGAACTAACTAAGATAAAACACTTATTTTATTCTTCTAAGTAAAGATTTGAGTCTGATATACTTAGCTTAATTACTGTTAAAACAACTGACTTTATCTACAAATATTCGTACTTCAAGTAGGGTATTACTAGCATAATTAATTTCTATAGAAAAATTTAATACAAAGATGAAGAACATCGAAACAAAGAACTTTAATAGCCCTATCTGTATTTTATTTAGTAAAAACAACTAGAATACATTCGTAAATAATATTTAATAAATGTTATTTATAAAAGAACTAATTATTTTAACTATTATAAACAAAATTTACTCATAAAAGAAAGTACAAGGTCGAAACCCTAATAATAACCATATTTGTAAATAACAATCATTTAAATGATAAATCAAGTTTTTGGATTAAGTATTATTCAACAACTAAACTATTGTAGATTATTATAGTCCTTTAAAGACAGTAAAGAAACAACCACAGTAAAATAACTCGAAGTGCACACTATTCATTTGTAAACAATAAATAAATCAATTAAAATTTAGTAACTAAAACTTGAGAAACAAATTGAAGAATTTTACACAAGGGTTACCTACAGGAAACCCTAGCTCAAATATCTGAGCCTGTAAGTAAATAATTATAACATGATGGTATAACATTCTTAAAAACCATTACAAAACCCTAGATTACAAAATCATCTTAAGAGCTTAAAAGTTAAACTGAGTTCGAGCTCAAAAGGGAAAACTCTATGCTTTAAACTAAATTGTGTATGGCTTGACAGGCCGCAAAGGCTATAAACATGACAGTGTACAAAAACAAGAAAGCAAACATTTACAAGTCATGGCTTGAGTCGAAGTACCCTGCTAGAAGCAAGGGTTTAACAAAAACCAAACTAGTAATCTGAAGAACAGTAACCCATGAAGGGTAACAACCAGGCCATAACTTTCCAACTGGAAACTATTCTTTAAGGACTGCACAAGCATGGAATGCCATTTGATAACTAGGGCTTACCCATAGCCATAGTGCCGGTCCTTTTCTTGAAGTATTTTTGCCAAAGGATGAGCAAACT
This sequence comes from Pseudotsuga menziesii, assembly GCA_001517045.1. Lineage (NCBI taxonomy): Eukaryota > Viridiplantae > Streptophyta > Pinopsida > Pinales > Pinaceae > Pseudotsuga > Pseudotsuga menziesii. The sequence goes on from LPNX010032382.1 coordinate 293,277, forward strand.
GTCACCTGCAAAGATAAAAACCAAGGTTTAATTAAAATGTGATTTCAAAACTGTATACTGAAATAAAGTCTAGTTTTAAGAGCTCTTAAGAATTTACAGTACCTGGAAGTGAAGGTTATGGAGCCATGAAGGATCACCAGCACTGCCACCAGCGAAATAAGAAGCCAAATCTTCATACTCGCAGTGACAAAGACGTCGAAGACTCATGTACAAGCCACTGACAGTAGTAGCAAGAACAAATATGGATAACAGCCATGCATGAATTAGACAACGAAGCTGGAGCTGTCACCAACAATGCAAGGCGTGAAAACGAGACTCTCAAACCCTACAATGAAGGCAATGTTGTAACAGCAGAAAGCAAATATTAAACACTATCTCTGCAAGGGCAAGCCACAGAGAAACAAGCAAGGAGCCACTTATAGGTCGTAAACCTTATTCCATGACTCTCTACAAACTCTTGCAGAGATAAGATTCACAGTTCACAAAAGGATTTTGAGAATGAATGGTGTAGACTAAAACGATTTAAACCAGAATTCAGATCACAAGTAGCAAACAGTAGGGTAACATGGCCGCCATGAGAATGGTTGCAAAGCGGCCCAAGAGCCCGAGAGCTACGGAGGGAGCTACGGAGGGAAATAACAAAGAGTAGGGTTACAACGATTTATATATTCCAACACTTGGCTAGGAGAAGACCACGTGGTCACTATAATTTTTTAACCATGCAGTGGTTCATTGCAATAGTTACCTTCATTACAATGATAAAAAATTATTTTGATCATTGAGCACGTTGCATAAAAACCTTGTTATTACATTGTATTCGATCACACCGCATAATATATGGTATGATAGTTTAGTACCAAAAATAACCACGTTAAACTAGACGTTGACCTAGCAACCGGTGTCATATTTTAAACTTTACCTTTTCTCGAAATAATTCATGCATAGAAACTTAGATCATCGTTAACCATATGTCCAATATATCGTAGCATTGATAACACAATATGGATATCAGTCAACCTTGTTCTTAACGTTGAACTTGATTTGTATAGAAATCATGTGTTATTTGGCAGATGCCAAGTAAAAGGTTTTATAACCACCTGACCAAACTATAGTTTTCTATATGTAGAAAACATTATAGTCAATGCATGGCTAATCTCGTTTCTAACAACAATTCAAGTTGTGACATTTATAAAATTGCACAACATGGTATTAAGTAGAAGTAGAATCATGAACTCTATTTTATACTTGTTTATAACTTTGAATTAATTATAAACTTGTATGTCTAATAAACAAGATATTTTATGCATGTTTATAAGTCTCATAGAAACCAATAAATCAGTTGGTAGCCAAACTATGAAATTGGCTAAGTGTAATATAAGAACACTTCTATAAATTCTTTTACATAGCTCAGGTCGATGAGACTTTAATAGATTTTGGTTGTTTTCTCGTCATGGAAATTGCTATTATTTTCACCATGTCTTTTGATTAGTAAAATGGTTTTAGGATTATACAAAATATCTGGTGCTTAGCATGGAATAGAAATTCAATCTTTCTCAAAAGCATCAACCTTAATAAACTGTTTATGGATAGTAAATTCATACAAGAGAAGTATTATAGAAAAATAAGAAACTGAATTGGAATAATCATACTTGAGTCTAAAGTCTTTAGAACCACATGTTTCGACGTAATGTTAAGAACTTTACAGGCAGTAAGATTCCTTGCAGAAGATAAATGTCGAACAGTTGGTTATACTAATAATATAAGTTGATAATGTACAAATGTTGATAGAACAATCATTATAACATTACAGGTTATGCACACTAAAGTAGAAGTTACTTGCAACTAAGATCACAAGTTGAGAGCCAAAGAAAGTATTTTACTGTCGCTACTTACATTAAAGAAAGAAACTCAATTACTTGTATTTTGATTACAAGAACAACTAAAAGAAACAAAACTGTTGTTACCTCACAGCAGTGGTTTGAAATATAACATCTTATTTACTAAGCTCGTAATTGCAAAAAGAAATACTGTTCGATACTTTATGAAATTTAAAGCGTTATTCGTTCAATCATACATGTAAAACCTCTAAGAACAAGTAATCTTTCTGCGCTAGCATAAATGCTAAGTAAGCCCAGGATTTCAAAGTCAGATTCCACCTACTTGTCATAAATAAAACTCATTAGTAAACTGAAAGAAGAAATAATCCACAAGTTAAAATTAAACTTGTTTCAAAAAGGAAACTGCTGAGTTAACATAATTGAGATTATGTCAAAAAAAAATTATTAACTATTTCTTTTATTGCTAACCTTTAGTTGTTAGTAAACCGCAGTTCCAGCATTTTATGTTATTTCAAACTTTTAAATTTTTGGTTAAAATTTGGGGTTTTGACATGTGGTATCAGAGCACAAGGTTCAAACACTAGGCCTTGATGAAGCCCAACTAGTTTTTAGGAAATAGTAAACTGAATTATTATGCTGACATATTTTCTTTTAAATGTCATTCGACAGAGAAATTTTTTTCTAAAGTTTAATAGACAGGTATGGAAAGGCTAGAAGAATATGTGGAGGAGGAATCTCCAGTTACTAAACCAGGAAATTTACCAAGAGATCCTATACCAGAGGATTTAACTACCAATTCCTCAGAATTGTTACAAACTGTAAAAGACCTAAAATCTGAAATGGAGTCTGTAAAGCAAGAAAATGAAAGGATTCTGAGGGCTCAAGAAGAGCTAAATCAGATTCTAATTGAAAAGTTTCAAACTGAGGGTAGGGGTAGAAGAACAGAATCAGAAGATACAAGTCGTCAATGTAAATCTAAAAATATGAAACATACTAAAACTAAAAGTAATTCATCTTTTGAGGTGTTTGGTGAACAACGCAATTACCATTCTACTAGTGACAGTAGTGATGATAATCAGTACACTAAAAAAAGGAAATACAAACCTTATGAGGAGATTTCTAGGGAATTCAATAAGATAAAACCACCAACCTTCAATGGAGAGACTGAGAAGGGGGAGGAAGTTGAATCCTGGTTATCTGGGATGAAGAAGTACTTCCAAATATATAACTATTCTGACCAATTAAAGGCTAGAATGGATATTTATAACCTCTCAGGAAAGGCTGACATGTGGTGGAAGGACTTGAAAAGAGTTAAGGGAATAAAAGAGAAAAATGTAAACTAGAGTACCTTTAAGAGGTATTTTAAAAAGAAATTTCTATTTAAGAAATATTATGAGGAAAGAGGAAAAGAATTTTATGAGCTGAAGTTAGGATCAATGACAATGAAAGATCTGAACAACAAGTTCTTAAGTCTACTTAGGTATGTACCATACCTTGTAGATGAGAAACCAAAGGTACAGCGATTCCTCAATTGTCTACCTTATCATATTAAGGATAGGATTGAATATGATAACCCAAATACTTTGGAAGAAGCTATGAGGAAACATAACTTCTATTTTGAGTAGAATCAGAAGAAGGAAAGCTTGGCCAACTGGAAGGCTAAGGAAAATAATAATCAGTATGAACAAAAGAAGAAGGATTTTGTGCCCAACAGAAATTCTAATAACAATAAGACTAGAAATTATCCTAATAATAAGAACAATACACCCAGCAATCAGAATAATTCTAGGGGTAAGGAATTTGCTAATAATCATGGAAATTTTACCAAGAACTTTGAGCGCAAAGAGCATATCAAGTGTTGGGAGTGTAATGGCCCACACTATGCTTCAGTATTTCCTAATCGAAAGAAGACTCTTAGCAATATTCATACCATACATAAGGATATGACTGTTGGGGAACTAGTGAGGACCATGACCAGAATCAATGCAACCTTGGAGAATCAGCAAGCAGAATATCAGACTTTCATGGTGGAAGTAGAAGGTATGATAAATCAGACCCCTGTAACTATTTTGATTGATCCAAGAGCTAGTATCAATTATATTGCACCTAAAATGGTAGGAAAATGTAAGTTATCTATTGAAAAATTTGAGAATTCTTGGTTAGTTCAATTAGCCACTGGTGCTAAAAGAAAGGTAACTTGATTTGTAAAAGAAAGGTAACTGGTTAGAACAACATAGAGTAATTCTAAATTGTTATGATAAAACATTCACATGTTTAAACAATGACTGAAAACCAGTAAGTGTAAAAGGAATCCCTAGAAAAACCACCATAAGGTATATTTCTACCCTACAACTTAAGAGAGCTGTTAGGAAGAGATGTAAAGCTTATATAGTAACAATAACTAATGAGGAGAGTCTAATTAAGACAGATGAGTTAAAAGTGGAAGACATACTAGTCTTAAGAGAATATGTTAATGCATTCCCTGAATAAATTTTGGGACTACCTCTGAAAAGGGATTTGGATTTCACCATTGAGATGGTACCCGGTGCAGTACGTAGTTCAAAGGCCCCTTATTGAATGAACATACTTGAACTTAATGAATTAAAATCTCAATTAAAAGAACTAATTGATAAAAATTATATTCGACCAAGTGTGTCTCCCTGGGGGGCACCTGTCATCTTCGTTAAGAAAAAGGATGGAACCATGCGACTTTGCATAGATTACCATCAGTTAAATAAGATGACCATTAAAAATTGATATCCGTTGCCCCGCATTAATGATCTATTTGATCAACAACATGGAGCCATGGTGTTTTCAAAAATAGATTTAAGGTCTAGATATCATCAAGTAAGGATTAAAGATGAAGACATCTTTAAGACAGCTTTCAAAACTAGATATAGTCATTACGAATTTGTCGTCATGCCATTCGGGCTTACTAATGCCTTATTTGTTTTCATGTGTTTAATGAACAATGTTATGCATAAGTATTTAGATAAGTTTTTGGTTGTGTTTATCGACGACATTCTAATCTATTCAGAAACTGAAGAAGAACATAAAGAACATCTAAAAATTGTGTTACAAGAGTTGCGAGATCATCAACTCTTCGCAAAGTTTAGTAAATGTGATTTATTCAAGGATAAGATTCAGTACTTAGGTCATGTGGTGACCAAGGAAGGGATTTCAGTAGATCCTGACAAGATAAGGGCAATCAAAGATTGGCCGGTTCCTAAGGATGTGACGGATGTTTGATCTTTCATGGGCATTATCGGTTACTACCAGAGGTTCATTGAAGGTTTTTCGAGGATTGCAAATCCGATAACTTCCTTGCAAAAGAAGGGAAAGAAGTTTGACTGTAATCAAAAATGTGAGGAAAGATTTTAAAAGTTAAAAACTTTATTAACTAGCACACCTATTTTAAGAATAGCTAATCCTAATAAAGAATTTATAGTGTGCACTGATGCCTGCAATGATGGCTTAGGCAGTGTTCTGACTCAAGAAGGGCATGTTATTGCCTATGAGTATAGAAAGTTAAAAGTTCATGAAAATAATTATGCAACTTACGATCTAGAATTAGCAGCTGTTATACATGCTTTAAAGATGTGGTGACATCACCTAATTGGTAGAAAATTTGTTTTAATGACTAATAATAAAGGATTGAAGTATCTATTAGATCGGCCTAATATAAATGCCAGACAAGCTAGGTGGTTAGCTTTCTTAAGCGAGTATGATTTTGAAATTCAGCACATAAAAGGTAAAGAAATAAAGTTGTTGATGCATTAAGTAGGAATGCAAGGATGAATTTTGCAGCAGCTATCAGCACTTATGCTACAGATTTGGATGAACAACTTAAAAAGGGAATAGAACAAGATGAAATTTACCAAAGTTTACAAGAAAAAACTAAAGAAAATCCAACAGAAAGCTTAAGTAAAGGTTACAGTTTAAAATGCAAAAGAATTTTTGTTGTATAAAGACAGAATGTATGTACCTAATGTACCTAAAGTTAAGCTGTTAATTATGGATGAAATTCATAAAACTCCATACTCAGGTCATCCAGGTTATCAAAAGACTCCCACTATGTTAAGAAAAGAGTATTTTTGGCCAAATATGAAGTATGAAGTAGCAAAATATATTGCTAAGTGTTTTGAATGTCAACAGGTGAAAACTGAACATCAACACCCAGCAATATTACTTCAGCCATTACCCATTCCTAGCTGGAAATGGGAGATAATTAGTCTAGATTTTATTACTGGGCTGCCTAGAAATCAAAATCAAAATGATTCTATCATGGTAGTAGTTGATAAGTTAAGCAAAGCAGCTCACTTTATACCTGTTAAAACTACATATATAGCTGCAAACATAGCTGATATTTTTCTAAAACAGATTTTTCGATTGCATGGAGTACCAAAAGTCATAATCTCAGATAGAGATCATAAATTTATAGGAAACTTTTGGAAGTCTTTGTTTAAAGGGTTAAACACTACATTAAATTTTAGTACTTCATTCCATCCTCAAACAGATGGACAAACTGAAAGGGTAAATCAAGTACTCGAAGATCTATTAAGAATGTATGTGAAAGACCAGCCAGGCAAATGGGAGGATTATTTGCATCTAGTAGAATTTTCTTATAATAATAATTGTCAGACATCAGCCAAATTTAGTCCATTTGAAATTTTATATGGACGAAAATGTAATACTCCTATCTCTTGGAGTAATATGGTGGATAGATTGGTATTAGGTCCTGAACTGTTAAAAGAAATGGAAGAAATTGTAAAACAGGTGCAGGGAAATCTGAAGGTTGTACAGGATCGGCAGAAAAGTAAAACAGACTTAAAAAGAACTCCAAAGGCGTTTCAGGTAGGTGAACATGTGTTCATCAAGGTAAGGCCCAAAAAGAGCTCTCTGAGATTGGGGAGTTGTGCAAAATTGGCACCTCGTTACTGTCATCCATTTGAAATTCTATCTAGGATTGGACAAGTAGCTTATCAATTAGCATTACCACCAAATTTAAGAGTACATAATGTTTTTCACATTTCTGTATTAAAGAAATATGTTTATGATGCTACTCATGTTGTTAACTGGAATGATGTACAGGTGGAACCAGAAGAAGATTTTCTGGTGGAACTGAACTGTATCCTCGGGCTGAGGGAGATCACACTTGGAACTGCATCATTGGACAGGTGAAGGTGCAATGGAAGCACCTTAGTCCAGAGGAAGCCACCTGAGAATCGGAAATTAATATGTGAGATTCATATCCGATTCTATTATAGGGGAATTGTGAGGATGAAGAATAAATAACATCGAGGACGATGTTATATTCTAAGGGGGTTTGTATGTCACATGCCCCAATTTTGCAAAAAATAATATTATCATATTTGATTTTATTTCAAGACAATATGTTAAATTTTATGCTAAGTTCTAATTGATGACTCAACATATTCAAGGATATTGAATGTAATTCTTAATATTTTAATTATAAATAAATAAAAGTGGAGACAACAGCTTGGGAGAGCTGTTAAAAGGGTGTTTACTGGTCAAGTTGGTGGAGGAGACTAGGTGGAGAGAAAATAAACAAGTGGCAGCATCCTTAAACACTTCCAATTGTTGTAGGTGGCAACCTCCCTACATTTGGGGTCGTGATCAACCAAGAAATTGGGATCAAAGCAGGTGGCTCAATTAATGACAACTGACCCAAAAGACCTAAGCAATCTTGATAAAAATTCCCATTGAAGAGAGATGAGGCTGCTCATTCCAAGGAAGTGATCATTCACGTGAATGTACTTCAAAGGATTTCAATGGCAAGGGAATTTGTGGAAGGTGTTTGAGGGGTTAACTACAAAAGTGATCTAGTGCAGTATTTCAGCTGAAGGATCTTACTACTAAGTGCGGAGTGATTACTGAGTCATTGGACTAGTATATTGTTTGCTTGCTCCACTAGTTCTCAATCCCTGCGGATTGTTACATTCATGCTCAAGGAGCCAGCTACTGGTTGCAATAAGATAATACAGACTTAATAACAGAACCAGAGCTCGACTCTTTCTCAATATCTTACAATACAGATGACTAAACAACTAGCTATCTTTCTCTCCACTGTCTAAACTTTTACAATACAAAATACATGCTTAAATAGGTGGCCCAAAGGTATCACCCTAATACAAAACTGTGGGCCTATCCCAACAGTAACCCAAAAACCCTAACTGTGACAGTCAGCCTATCTGTACTTTGGACTGCCGCTTACTGGTTACACTGCAGTCTTCCACGCTTCCCGGCGCTGATCATGGGTATGGGTCTTGCTTCCTCGGTCACTCCCCTTCTGTCCTTTGTCTTTAATACCTCAGCATGTTGCTCCTTTTCCTTTATGAGGGTAGCTGAGCCCTCCTGTCTTTGCTGCTGCCTTAAGTGTAGTGGTTGAGCTCTCTCTTCTAGGCCGCTTCAGGTACTGTTCCTTTGACTTTCTTGTCCCGATATAGCAGCTTTTCCTGTAGCTGTGGGGCCCTGCTCCAACATTCCCCTAAAACTTACTTGTGGCTCATCCCCGAGCCACTAACAGCTGGCTTCTCTTGCTGTAGCTTCTCCTTGGCTTCCTGCGAAGTCCTTGTAAATATTTCTCTAAGTCCTACGACTTCTTTGTCCATAGCTTTGACACAGTCTTGTGCCGCTTTCTCTAAAATAGTATCAACACTTTCCTTAAGTGAGCTCCAGAATAAATGGCAGACCATTTATAGGATGCAAAATCTATTGCAACGATCTCACCTCCTGCTACCTCGGTCAGGTTTGTACCATTCACCTCCAATTCTACTGGAGCACTTGTCCAAACAACTTCATCAAAGCTATCATCATTCTGAATATATGGAAAGTAGATGTCTTTTAGCATACATCTAAGTTGATCTTCATTCTGATAATCTGACTTTACTTGGATATATGCACCTTGTTAAAACTTCCATGAGGAGATATGTCATTTTCCAGCTTTAATGTAACTACCTTCTTTGACATTTTCTGTATCTCTCTCATTTTCAACATCTGTGCTTCGTTCCTTTCCCATTTCCTTTTGTTTTTCTGAGGCTTGGATGCCTGTTTCTTGGTCCTTTTTTCTTTCCATGAGATCTTCTAGGAAACTCCATGCACACAGCTGGGAGCCCTTCTCTTTCTTAGTCTCACTTTTCTTCTTCTCTGTTTTCTTATCTTCAATGATGAGTCTCGTCCTTCTTCTTCTCTACTCTGGGTTGGACTCTTCTACTATCTGAGCTTGAATCCTCATCCTTGGCATCTGTTTGACCTGTGGTGCACCTAATTTCACAACCCTGGGCGGCGTCGTCATAACAGACTCGAGGCCACCACGCTAGAATTGTAGCACAATGTATTCTAAAGCATCCTTCTCGGACATACACCACCTGGTGCAATACTCTGTACTGGTAATGGCTATGAAATTGGGGAAACTAGCACTCTATAGCTAAAGTATCTCTGCTTAGAAAAGACTCTTACAAATTGCTCTATACTCTTAGAAATCACAAAAGTAACCCTTCTGTGTGAATGATCTATGTACTTATAACGAAGGCGATAATCTTTGAAGCAACGGTCACTTAGGATGGACCCTTCGGCAGCATTTATTGCATGGACAAGACAACACACGTCATTTCGATCCTCATTAATTGCTGAAAATCCGATCAAATTTCCTTCGAAAATTGTGCACAGGCACTGGTCTCGACCAAGATTTACCAAATCTGGGAAAATCACTGTACTCTTTCCAAATCTAGGGCAACAGGTAGCTGTCGTATCTGGATTAACTACTTGGAAAAAGGCAACGTGACTGGCCCTCTATCCCTCTCAAAAATCATCTACGTGGCATGGGGAACATCGCATCGCTGCGATGTCATGCCGCATCATCCCGAACCAAAAAGGTTTCACGCCAAGTTGTTGAAACTCCGCAACGTTCAAAACTTGGGAAAAATAAACTTTCCTACTGCGATTCCTCATACTTGAAATTTTTTTTTTATTTAGTTCTTTTAACTGCAATTCATAACATAGAAAAATGATTATAGCAATAAAAGTACGGATCTACCACAGACTCTTTGGTAATGATTCGGAAAAGAAATAACATAATCCATTAAAAAAATTTAAGGTTTCATAGAACTTGTCATTAATCCCCAAAACGCTGAGATATAAAAATCCTAAAAGCAAAGTCTATAAAACTTAAAATGCCTAAAAATACTTAAACTCCAAAATGGTAAAACCCCCATCAGGCAATCAACATGACTGCACCTCCAGCCTCCTTGATCTTCTTCTCGGCCAGCTTGGGAAGAACCCACATGAGGATAAATCTTGATGCAGAATCCTTGCAAGAATTCTTCGATCTAGAAATTTTTATCTGGGGGGGCAATAGGTTGCAAAGGTTAGTCATAAATGTTTCCTTCCCTCCTGAAGGTGTTATTCCTGTTAGTGACATATATGAACATTGTAATGAGGAGTTGGGACTAACCTTCCCTAAAACTAAATATGAGTCCAGCGTCTCTGACTTGGTTTCTGATACCTTTTCATTTGATTTCCCCCCCATTTCTTGGTCACGCATGACCTCATAGCCTATAGGCAAGGATTTCCAATGCCTTCCAAACCCAGAGTGTCATGCGCTTATTATTGATTCAACTCAGTTAGATTCCACTGTCATAAGGAAATATGTTGCCACACCTTTGTCTCCCGCTGCTTCCAATCATAATCATCCTTCATATTCCAGTTTCACAACTCCCTGGGTTCCTTCTGTTCCTCATAGATTACCAATTTCTTTCAGACTAGTCCTAATCCCCGTCGTAAACCCTATTATACCTCCAAGGATGGAAAGCAAATTTTTACCTATACTCCTTCCTTTGGTTCTTCATGACCTTCCTCCAGGATACTTCACAAGGCTCAGACAGTTCAATTGGGAAAGGGGGTATTCAACTGAAGAACACCTGGGATGGTTCTCAGACTAAGTGGACCTAGAAGAGTATACCACAATGATATTAAGGTTAGACTATTTTCCCAGACCCTTACTAGAGAAGCAAGAAAGTGGTACAAAAACCTCGCAGATGACTCTATTCGGAGCTATCATGCCTTTGAGGATGCTTTCAAGGAAAAATGGGCAGACCAGAAGAACCCTAAACAATATCTCTCTTAATATCATTCCATGAGGAGGAGGGAGATTGAATCTGTCTAAAAAAATTTTGACAGATTCATGAAAGTATACAATGCCAACCCTGCTCAGTTCAAACCTCCCATTGGTTCTGAGTAGCTCCAATACGTCGAATACTTAGATAGTGAGTTTACCTTGTGCTTAAGTGAAAGGAGATCACCCTTCTTAGCTGATATGATGAAAGAAGCCATAGAGGTGGAGGTAAACCTGACTGCTGCAAGAAAGAAAAAAAGAGATGAGGGATAATGGAGAAGGGAGGATGGAGAGAGGAGAAGAGACGAGGGAGAGTAGAGAAGAGATGAAGGAGAAAGAAGAAAGGACAAAGAAACTGAATAGCCCTCTACCTCTAGCTCACAAGAGGCTAGATTAGATACAATGCTTAGAACCATGGAAAGTATGATGGAAAGGCTCTTTATGGATGGCAGACCGTCTCCCAAGGATAATTAAGAACAACAAAATAGAAATCGAAATGACAGAAGACCACAGGTTCTCTAGAAAAGGTAGAGAACCCTCCTAGCCCACCTCTCAGGCCTCCATTCCAAGAAAATTTCGTGGATTAGGATGGTGAAAATCAAGCTGAAGATGAAATCCATCAGCTGGATACTGACTCTCCCCCCACCTACCTCACCAAATGAGAACATTGCAATGCTTGTCTAGAGAGGGGAGAGGTGCCCCCAAATAAGACAAAGGATTTTAGAAGGGGATATCAATTTTTTGTCCTGGATGCACAAAGATAGATCAGCCTAAGGAATAGGGATGTCCCTATTATTGGCTTGCTTGGGAAGACTCAGGTTTACTGTATTTAACCAACAACACCCCTAGCTCACTATCCCTTTCGGTGACAGACCACATAGCGGCTTGAAGTCTCACCCGAAGTGATTCTAATGGGTTGGCCAAGGACTCACGTGTCTTGGACCAAGTTCTGTGGCATCCTGGGTGTCTTGCAGATCTTCTAGCCTGTGATATTTCTCTCTGTCTGCGACGCACAACCTCCTCTTACTTGCGAGGACTCTAGTCCTTATCGCATCGCTGTGCCTCATGAAACTCCTAACTCCTTCCTACGCTGATTCTCAACCGCAGCGCACCACAGCTCCTCTGCTGGTGCGATATCGCCTCCTTGGGATATCCTACCGCTGCAGCTCAGCATACTCAGTGCTACTCGTTCCAACTTACGGGACTCAATATACAAGGTTGATTAATTCTGTGACTCTTAACTATCTAGGATGAAATGTAGATAAACTCTTACACAAAATACTTATGGACTTCAACTTGCATTTATCTTCTATAGTGCTGTAAACTGAATAACGCATGCATACATTAAACTGTAAACAAGGATCATGTGATAACTGATAGATGCAACAAATAAACACAACACATAAATCAATCACATAACACATGATTTTAACGTGGTTCACCCCCAGGATGGAAGTTACGTCCATAGAACTATGTTTCTATTATAGCTCAAGGGAAGGTAAACACAGTTCTGCTGCACCGCATATGCAGCTCGAGATCTTCTGGGTAACTCTCCACACAGCCTAGAGCCCTTCTCTCTTAGATTTCCTTTCTACTCTATATTGCATCTCTTACAATATACTCCTCCCTCTTTGTCGATCCCTGCGGATCGTTACATACATGCTCAATGAGCTAGCTTCTGGTTATAGTAAGATAACTACAGTTAATAACAGAACGAGAGCTCGGCTTCTACAAATGTCTAATAATCTACAAAACAACTAATGACTGAACGAACCAACCCTTTATAATACAAAATATATCCCTTTATAGGCAGCCCAAAGGTCTCGCCATTACAACACTGTGGGCCTGTCCCAACAGTAACCCAAAACCCTAATTAGTGATAGTCAGCATATCTGTACTTGAGGTGGCCACTTTCCGTCACACCATAGCTCTCTGCAGTCTTCCATGCTTCCCGGTGCTGACCATGGGTACTGTGCACCGCTTCCCTACTTCTGTCCTTCGTCTTCAATACCTCGGCCTTGTTGCTCCTTTTCCTTTATGAGGGTAGTTGAGCCCTCCTATCTTCACCGCTGCCTTCAATTCAGTGGGTGAGCTCTCTCTTCTCGGCCGCTCAGGTACTGTCGTCTTCCTTGACTTCTCTATCCTAAAAGTCACGGTTTCCAGCCTTGCTCTGCAGCTAGAAACATGCTACGGCGTCATAGCTCTACCTTATCTCCTCTCCACCAAAACTGTCTATCCGCTAAACTGGCAGCTTCCTCTATAGCTGCGGGACCCTACTCTAACAGTCCCCTAACACTTACTTGTGGTTCGTCCCTGAGCCACTACCAGCGGGCTTCTCCTACTGTAGCTTCTCCTTGGCTTCCTGTGAAGTCCATTGAAACTTGTCCCGAAGTCCTACGACTTCGTCCTGAATCGCTACGACATGCTCTTGTGCTGGTTCAAGCATAGCTTGACTAGCCACGATAGATGATCAGGTCCGGCGTTCAATCTTCCTGGTTTTACAATGACTTCAAAATCATACTCCTGAAAGAGGAGTAACCATCTGCAGATTCTCCCCCCTAACACTGGCTTATTGACCAGATACCTCAATGCAGAATAGTCAGTAAACATCTTGAACGAGGCACCCAACAGGTAGTTCCTGAACTTCTACAGCGCGTACACCATAGCTAAGCCTTCTCTTTCTATCGTGGTGTATCTCTTTTCTGCCGTCGATAGCTTTCTGCTAGAATATGCAATAGGATGATCAATATTCCCTTCTCCTGGTTGCGTTAAAACAACCCCTAGTGCGATGCCAGATGCATCCACATGTACATGAAACGGTTTAGTCCAGTCTGGAAATACTAGGATGGGCATTATAACCATCTTCTCTTTTAAGTGTGTCTAGGCTCTGCTGACATTCCTCGTTCCATAGGAATTTTACAGCTTTCTTTAAGAAATTTCTCCATCGACGCTATAATCTTTGCGTAGCCCTTGATGAAATTTCTGTAGTACCCGGTATGAACAAGTATTGTCCTCAATTGCTTTACTGATTTGGGTGCTGAAAGATTTACAATGATGGCAATCTTTGCGGGATCTACCATCAAGCCTTGTCTGCAAACAATGTGACCCAACAAAATACCAAATGGCGCACCAAATATACATTTCTTCAAGTTTATAGAAATCTGGTACTGCCTACATTTCTCTAACATCAGTCTTAAATCTCCTATGTGCTTGTCAATTAGTCCAAAAACAGTCCAATCATCAAAATAAACTTCTAGGAATTTATGGATGTATTCTTTAAATACAGCAACTACTACTCTAGAAAAGATAGCTGGTGCATTCTTAAGGCCAAAGAGCATTATCGGATACTAGAATGAGCCCCATTCTATTGCAAAGGTGTTCTGGGATCGATCTTCTGGATGGATTCTGATCTGGTGATAGCCTGAAAATCCATCAGTGAACGAGTAGACCTCCTGTCCTCCCACGTTGTCTAACACCTCGTCAGTGAACGGTGTCAGAAATGGGTCATGAAGTGACGCATCATTGAGTTTGCACAGATCGACATAGATCCTGATGTCTCCTTTAGTTTTCTTTTCTTGTACGACCATGGGAATAACCCATTCGCTCTCTTCTACGGGCTCAATGATGCCTGCTGCTAGCATCTTATCGATTTCATCCTTAACTTTTTCTTTATAGCACAGATTTAATCTATAGGGACATTGCTTGACTGGTCGAGCATCCTCCTTCAATGGTATCCTCATTACCCCTAGGTCTTCGACTATTCCCTTCATCTCTGTGAACTTGGTGGGAAATAGGTCCTGATAGTCATGTAGCAAGTCTGCAATCTGTCTTACTATTTCATCGTTCCAATAGTCTCCAATAGAGGCAAACTTTGGTTTTGTGTCTGTGCCAATGTTGATCTTTTTAATCTTGATGGGCTCTATGATTGCTGGAATTTCTAACTGTGGTCCCTCAACATCACGAGTCCCTTCTGACTCCGGAATGTTGGTGTTGCGAGGATCCTCATCCTCGTCCTCTAGTTCTGCTTCAAAATTATGGCACTCAAGCACATCTTTTAACTGAAGGGCCCAATCAGGCTGGGTCTGTACTGATAAGGTACAATCCTCAAATATCTTACTCTTTATTATATCTAGGGCCTGGTCGACACTTGGATACTCGGATTCAAAAGCGAAGGTGAGTAGAAAGCTGTCTATCATAAGTGGCCATGTAGTTGTTCCCTTGCATAGTTCAATCTTTGTATACCAGTTCCTTGGAACTGTGTCCAAAGTGTGAATGAATCGGTGAACCCATTCATCCTCGGGAATGTCTGACCAATTTTGTTCACATGTTTGAATATGTGACCTGGGCTCACTTTCTCCTGTGTATTGCTGCTGGACATACTCTCTATCTATAGAAAATCTGATCACCATCAGTCTCTTAATATCATTCCATGATGTGATATTCTCTTTATGTGCATACCACCATCTTGCAGGTGTGGCGCGTACTGCAAGGTTCATAGCTGCGATCCTCTGCTTGTGAGGAATTTGTTGTTCAAACTGTTTGAGAAAGTCCTGGATATCTGTTAGACCATGAAACGATGGAATCTCATTGATCTCTACACCAATCCATCGTAGTGACTTAGTCAAGTATGCGCATCTGCGCGCTGAAACTTTGTGAAGTCTTTTCTGCCAGTTCTCTAGACCAACATCTCAATCTAATGCGCATGAGCTGTCGCATCGCCAACTAATGTTCCCTTCCACAGTCGGATTGATGTAGTCGCTCTGGTTTGTGGTCATCTGATAGAGGCTCTCCATGTTATGTGCCTCTTCCTCTGCTCAAATAGGTTCAATATATCTAGGACCCTGAAAAGGATCCAATGGTGCGATGACCCGGATCTGCGCATCCTCAAAGGTCATTTTTCTTCTCTTTAGGTCGATAACGACCATATTACCGATCGCCCAATCAATGCCTAGTAGTGCTGGATATGGTCTACTATCACCAATGATTTCTATAACTTCAAAGTCTGCGAAGCTGCGAACTCCGTCAATGTCAACTGGAACCTATGTTAATCGACCCAGGGGTGATACTCGCTGCTGATTAGCTAATCTCAGATGAATAGGCGATCTGACTAACTTAGGGCTACCCATCTGTTCCCATGTCTGCTTAGTCAGGACATTTACGTCTGATCCTAGATCTAGGATCACCTCATCCATTTCAAATTCTCCAAACTATGCTGTGAGTCGCATCTCTCTTCCGGTTCTTGTATGTTCGTAATATTATGAACAGCACGTTGTGTACTGCTCACGGAAGAAGATGGTTGACACTGATCTATGATGCGCTGAAGTTCTCCAATAGCTTGCTCATTTCTTACAAGTTTTAAACAACTCCGCAGGAAGGAATGTACACTTCCTGTCATCTCATCCTCATTGCATGTACCCGATGTGGTAGCCTGCGATATCTATACAGGGCTAACGCCACAAGGTGCTTGCTGCGGTACGCCCCTAGATGGCGGTACCTATGATCCTAATTGCATAGGGTCATCAAGGAAAGTCTTAGCTTCCTGAAATGTCGGTTTATTCTTCTGTAGGTCAAGTGGTGTTGCTTTGTTAGGAGCCCTGCGCACCCACTCCTGACCTGTAAGTTTCTTTTCAGTATCCTGCGATGTCTCACTAGTGGAAACACCGCTGCGAGTCACAATGTTGACTCTTGGTTCTAGCTCTTCCTGCTCTATAGCAATAAGTTGGATGTTCTGGTGTGCTACTGGCTTAGGTTCTCTGATCTTAGCTATCAAGGTAGGACACTCCTCTATAGTGTGAACATAAGATTTGCAATAGTTACATGTGGTGGTGGGACTCTGACAGTCTCTAGCATAATGTCCTACAACTCCACAGTTGTAGCAAGTAACTGGTCCGCGACCACGACCAAATCCTTCTCCACGACCAAAGCCTCCTCCACGTCCTCATCCTCTGAATCCTCCTCCATGGCCACCATAAGCCGAATCATGATGTGGTCCTACTGCTAGACCCTGTGTTTCTGATTGGACTCTGTACAAGTCTTGCTTTGCTCCAACCATGAGATCATAGGCTCGGCAATCATGTTCATCATGTTCTACAGACTTGCAGAAGATGTAGTATAAGTTCTTAGGTGTCTGCATGTACTTGTGAAGTAGAGGGCACTGGTGAGTTAGATGTCCTCTTGTTTTGCATATTTCACACCACAGCCCATGGGTCTGTGGTAAGGGGTTTGGAGCCCCTGTTGCTAGATATTCTACATAGACTGGACAGTTTTCTTTAGTATGGCCTTGTAATTTACACCTTACGCACCATATGTCTTGCGCAACCTCTTTTCCTTTCTTAAGCTCATGCAACTGTAACGTGAGATTAGCCAACTGGTTTTGTAGATTTGTCATGCCTGTGCTGGTTTCGGCTAGAGGTGAAGCCTCTAGTTTCATTGGCATCTCGAACGCGTGATCCTGCGTCTGGAGTTTCTGCTGCATTAATGGAAGTCTGATGTGACGGAGAAGCACTGCAATAAACCATTATTTATGCTGCTCTGGCGCAAACTCAAAGCTGACTTGGTCTATAACGGCTCTGAATTTCTGATCAAAGTCCCACACTGACTCTGTAGGTAGATGTTTGATGTCCCTGAGCTCTGTAATGCACTGTGACTCAGACTTAGGTTTCTTAAACTCTTTAATCATGGCAGTCTTGATCTGGACAAGTGTTCTGGGTACTGTGGTATACTTCATATACCATGTTAATGCTCGATCTCTTAGTGTGGTGACCAACTGTACAAGTTTAATGTTATCGTCATTGATGGTTTTAATGGTCCACATGGCTTCACATAGAAACCAATGCTTCTCTAGGTCCTCTGCCCCTGTTCCCTTAAACATAGGTAGCTTCATATCATCCCCCATCCTATTTCTACGCGGTGGGTGTTGATTTGTTGTGTTACTACCACTCGGCGGTATAGGTGAAGGTGATGTAGCGGTGGTAGGTACTTCCTCCGAGCTACTAGATGGAGTTCCTACGGGATTGTTTTGAGTCCCGGTCTGCTTATGTGGGGTGTAAGGATGGTGAGGGATACCCCCCTCTATTCCTTCTGTAGTACTAGGACTCTGCTGTCTAGTATTATCTGAACTATCTTCAATAATGGGAGATCTTAAATCTACTTTATATTTCTTTCCACTACGTGTACGTCCAATGTCATCAAAATCACTTTCAAACTCTTGTGACATTACTATCTTTACTTATTCATCTGAAACTGGATCCATTGTTCCTTTTTCATGCAATAACATCTTAATGGACAAGTTTAAAGATTTTAGGTACTTACCGCGATATCCTTTGAAGAAGTAGCGCTCAGCCTCGCTGAAGATTTTTCTCTATTCAATTGCAAACTCTGTGACGAATCCTTCTAGCACACTCGCAAGCCAGAAGTCTATTGTCCTTGTGAGGGGATTATCAAGGTTCTTCACGGTATGAATCAGCTCCAGTGTCTAGACAATGTCTCTTTTCTTCTTGAATATGCTCGTATCAGTCAACTTTGATAACCAGTCGTAAAGCTCGTTCCAAAGGTCGCAAAAAATATCGCATGCAGGTCTGTAACGATATGTTTTTGTAACCAGGCCTCTGTACTTAGTTTAGGACTCCTGTTCTCTCTTTCGGAAAACTCTTTCTAGTTAGACCAAACCCACTCATTGAGTTCGTCTCTAGTAGGCCGCCACCAGAACATCAATGCTTAGTTTGTTCAAAACCGGCAACGGAACCATTTGTTGGCTTGCTTGGGCAGACCCAGGTTTACTGTATTTAACCAACAACACCCCTAGCTCACTGGCCCTTTCGGCGACAGACCGCAGAGTGGCCTAAAGTCTCACCTGAAGTGATTCTAATGGGTTGGCCAAGGACTCACGTGTCTTGGACCAAGTTTTGTGGCAGCCTGGGTATCTCGCAGCTCTTCTAGCCTGCGATATTTCTCTCTGTCTGTGACACGAAACCTCCTCTTACTTGCGACGACTCTAGTCCTTATCGCATCGTTGTGCCTCTGGCAACTCGTAACTCCTTCCTATGCTAATTCTCAACCGCAGCGCACCACATCTCCTCTGCTGGTGCGATATCACCTCCTTGCGATATCCTATCGCTACAGCTCAGCGTACTCAGTGCTACTCGTTCTGACTTACGGGACTCAATATACAAGGTTGCTTAACTCTGTGACTCTTAACTATCTAGGATGAAATGTAGATAAACTCTTACACAAAATACTTATGGACTTCAACTTGCATTTATCTTCTATAGTGTTGTAAACTGAATAACGCATACATACATTAAACTGTAAACAAGGCTCATGTGATAACTGATATATGCAACAAATAAACACAACACATAAATCAATCACATAACACACGATTTTAATGTGGTTCACCCCCAGGATGGAAGTTACGTCCATAGAACTGTGTTTCTATTATAGCTCAGGGGAAGGTAAAGACAGTTCTGTTGCACTGCATATGCAGCTCGAGATCTTCTGGGTAACTCCACACACAGCCTGGAGCCCTTCTCTCTTAGATCTCCTTTCTACTCTATATTGCACCTCTTACAATATACTCTTCCCTCTCTGTCGATCCCTGTGGATCATTACATGCATGCTCAATGAGCCAGCTTCTGGTTACAGTAAGATAACTACAATTAATAACAAAACCAGAGCTCGGCTTCTACAACTATCTAGAAATCTACAAAACAACTAACGACTGAAGGAACCAACCCTTTACAATACAAAATATATCCCTTTATAGGCGGCCCGAAGGTCTCGCCATTACAACATTGTGGGCATGTCCCAATAGTAACCCAAAACCCTAATTAGTGACATTCGGCATAACTGTAATTGAGGTAGCCGATTTCCATCACACCACAGCTCTCTGCAGTCTTCCATGCTTCCCGGCGCTGACCATGGGTACTGTGCACCAGTTCCCTGCTTCTGTCCTTCGTTTCCAATACCTCGGCCTCATTGCTCCTTTTCCTTTATGAGGGTAGCTGATCCCTCCTATCTTCACCGCTGCCTTCAATGCAGTGGGTGAGCTCTCTCTTCTCGGCTGCTCAGGTACTGTTGTCTTCCTTGACTTCTCTGTCCTAAAAGTCACGGTTTCTAGCTCTGCTCTAGTGGCTATCTAATCCCAGAGTACAAAATTGTGTAGCTGATTCCTCAACCACTTCTGTAGTGGCTATCAAAGTCCCTATGCACCCTGTTGGGAAATATGAAATCAAAGTGAGGCACCAACCTTTTGTCCTAGATAATGTCAAGAGCTGGAAAGTCTTCGAGGATGATAAACAGATTCAGTACTTCCTCACTCTCACAGGGCGGTTTGAGTATCTGAACATTGATGAAAATGATGCACTCCTGGAGTTGTCTAATCTCGCCTAGGAACCCCTGCCAAGCCAGGCTGGAACTCTAAAATACATGTCATGGGTTGACATGGCAGCCCCTATTGAGCCTACTAAGTTCTCTGAAATTGAGGAAGCTTGGGAGCCAAAGTTGCAGGAAACTGATGAAAAGTAGGAGTATGTGAACAATCTCTATGGCAAGGAGATCCTGCAACTAAAAGGTAACTCTATCCTAGGGTCTATTTCCTTTAGAAAATTTGTTTGATCCCAATGATGTGGCTAGAGATCCTCAACTACCCCCAAGATGTGAATGCATTGAGGATGTAAATATTAGGACTAAAGAGCACCCCAAGGTCATCAAAATATCAAGGACCCTCTCATCAAAGGCCAAGAAAAAGTGCATCTCTCTAATGAAAGAATACTATGATTTCTTTGCTTGGAGCTATAGGGATATCAAGGCCTATGATACTAGCATAATCCAGCATACCATGCCAATCAAGAAGGATGAGATGCCCTTTAAACAGAAGCTGAGAAGGATGAACCCCAAACTACTACCCCTGATAGAAAAGGAGATCAAGAAGTTATTTGAGGCCAAAATCGTTGTGGCACTCAAATTCTCACGTCAAGTGGAAAATCTGGTCCATGTTAGGAAGAATAATGGGGAAATAAGAATATGTATTGAATTTGGAAACTTGAATATAATTTCTTTGAAGGACCATTACACACTTCCCAAAATGGACCATATCTTGCAAAGAGTAGTGGCTTTACAAATGATCTCCACTCTAGATGGCTTCTCAGGATACAATCAAATAATGGTGCACCCGGAGGATCAAGAGAAGACAACCTTCACCACACCTTGGGGCACATTCATGTATGCAAATATGTCATTCAGACTTGTGAACGCAAGAGCGACTTTCCAGGGGGCTATGGGCATAGCCTTCACCGATGAAAAGGAAAAAATTATGGTCATCTACCTGGATGACATCACTATATTTTATAAATCTGATGAAGAACATGTTTCCCACCTACTGAGGATGTTTAAGAACTGTAGAAAGTTTGGCATCTCCCTGAACCCAAAGAAATCATTTTTTTCTATGAAAGAAGGGAAGTTGTCAGGGCTGTTAGATTTTTAACATTAAGCTAGTATAACATTAGGATATTTAACTGAGAGAACAACAAGCACAACAATCAAACACAAGATACAATGAACACAGTATTTTTCCTCAGGGAAACCATAAATGGAGAAAACCCTGCAACTTCCTCAGAGATAGAATCAGCGCCAAAATTAAAACCCCAAAACAGTAAAATCATCTCCCGACATCAGTAACCTTCTTTCTATCTAGCCCCAGTGTCTTATCCTTCCTCAACTATGTGCTACACTTGAGTGTGTATGAGTTGTGTACTAAATAGAGAGGCTAGCTCTCTATTTATTCTAATCCTGACATGACTTGTCACATGTCCCAATTTTGCAAAAAATAATATTATCATATTTGATTTTATTTCAAGATAATATGTTAAATTTTATGCTAAGTTGTAATTGATGACTCAGCAGATTCAAGGATATTGAACGTAATTCTGAATATTTTAATTATAAATAAATAAAAGTGGAGACAACAGCTTGGGAGAGTTGTTAAAAGAGTGTTTATTGGTCAAGTTGGTGGAGGAGACTAGGTGGAGAGCAAATAAACAAGTGGCACCATCCTCCAACACTTCCAACTGTTGCAAATGGAAACCTCCCTACATTTGGGGTCATGATTCCCCAAGAAATTGGGATTAGAGTAGGTGGCTCAATTAATGACAACTGACCCAAAAGACCTAGGAAATGTTGATAAAAATTCCCATTGAAGAGAGATGAGGCTACTCATTCCAGGGAAGTGATCATTCAGGTGAATGTACTTCAGAGGATTTCAATGGCAAGGGAATTTGTGGAAGGTGTTTGAGGGGTTAACTACAAAAGTGATCTAGTGCAGCTTTTCAGCTGAAGGATCTTACTGCTAAGTGCAGAGTGATTATTGAGTCATTGGACTAGTATATTGTTTTCTTGCTCCACCAGTTCTCAGCCAAGGAGACCAGGAATAGACTCAGGGTTCCTGAGGAGACATTTTTTAAGCGCTCTCTAGGAGTTGGTAGGGAGGAATAGCCTCCCAACACTGTTGTTGTCTCGCTTAATCAGGTTCTACAGTCTTTTTATTTTATTGTGTTAAATGCTTAAATGTGAGTCTAACTGATTAGTGAATGTTAAAATTTTAGTTGACAACTGTTAGAGTTAATAATATTTTAGTTATTTGAAATAATGAATCTGAAATAGATGAAAAATAATCCTAACCTACATTTTTCCACATCTAGAATGGACCAGACCATACTCCAGCACAGGCAGTTTTTTTTTTAAATAGATGAAGGATATGATAGAAATCTAAAATGAATAGATGTATTATGCATTTCATAATATTAGAGTAATCTATTTTTGTATATAGTTTGTTATCAGAGAGGAACAATTTCCTGTTAGTTAGGTTTATTGTTTAACCAGAATGTTGTTGTAAGAATGCTAGAAAAGAAATAGCCATAATAGTTTACAGATAGCAGGTTATTATATTAACAAGTTATTCAAGTAGATAAGTTATTACTTTTACACAGTACTTTATTTTGTAAATTGTACGATTAACCTGTAACAAGGGCGGTAGAACTAACTAAGATAAAACACTTATTTTATTCTTCTATGTAAATATTTGAGTCTGATATACTTAGCTTAATTACTGTTAAAACAAATGACTTTATTTACAAATATTCGTACTTCAAGTAGGGTATTACTAGCATAATTAATTTCTATAGAAAAATTTAATACAAAGATGAAGAACATCGAAACAAAAAACTTTAATAGCCCTATCTGTATTTTATTTAGTAAAAACAACTAGAATACATTCGTAAATAATATTTAATAAATGTTATTTATAAAAGAACTAATTATTTTAACTATTATAAACAAAATTTACTCATAAAAGAAAGTACAAGGTCGAAACCCTAATAATAACCATATTTGTAAATAACAATCATTTAAATGATAAATCAAGTTTTTGGATTAAGTATTATTCAACAGCTAAACTATTGTAGATTATTATAGTCCTTTAAAGACAGTAAAGAAACAACCACAGTAAAATAACTCGAAGTGCACACTATTCATTTGTAAACAATAAATAAATCAATTAAAATTAAGTAACTAAAACTTGAGAAACAAATTGAAGAATTTTACACAAGGGTTACCTACAGGAAACCCTAGCTCGAATATCTGAGCCTGTAAGTAAATAATTATAACATGATGGTATAACATTCTCAAAAACCATTACAAAACCCTAGATTACAAAATCATCTTAAGAGCTTAAAAGTTAAACTGAGTTCGAGCTCAAAAGGGAAAACTCTATGCTATAAACTAAATTGTGTATGGCTTGACAGGCCGCAAAGGCTATAAACATGACAGTGTACAAAAACAAGAAAGCAAACATTTACAAGTCATGGCTTGAGTCGAAGTACCCTGCTAGAAGCAAGGGTTTAACAAAAACCAAACTAGTAATCTGAAGAACAGTAACCCATGAAGGGTAACAACCAGGTTATAACTTTCCAACTGGAAACTGTTCTTTAAGGACTGCACAAGCATGGAAAGCCATTTGATAACTAGGGCTTACCCGTAGCCAGAGTGCCGGTCCTTTTCTTGAAGTATTTTTGCCAAAGGATGGGCAAACTGTCACCTGCAAAGATAAAAACCAAGGTTTAATTAAAATGTGATTTCAGAACTGTATACTGAAATAAAGTCTAGTTTTAAGAGCTCTTAAGAATTTACAGTACCTGGAAGTGAAGGTTATGGAGCCATGAAGGATCACTAGCACCGCCACCAGCGAAATAAGAAGCCAAATCTTCATACTCGCAGTGACAAAGACGTCGGAGACTCATGTACAAGTCACTGACAGTAGTAGCAAGAACAAATATGGATAACAGCCATGCATGAATTAGACAACGAAGCTGGAGATGTCACCAACAATGCAAGGCATGAAAACGAGACTCTCAAACCCTACAATGAGGGCAATGCTGTAACAGTAGCAAGCAAATATTAAACACTATCTCTGCAAGGGAAAGCCACAGAGAAACAAGCAAGGAGCCACTTACAGGTCGTAATCCTTATTCCATGACTCTCTACAAACCCTTGCAGAGATAAGATTCACAGTTCACAAAAGGAGTTTGAGAACGAATGGTGTAGACTGAAACGATTTAAACCAGAACTCATATCACAACTAGCAAACAGTAGGGTAACATGGCCGCCATGAGAATGGTTGCAAAGCGGCCCAAGAGCCCGAGAGCTACGGAGGGAAATAACAAAGAGTAGGGTTACAACGATTTATATATTCCAACACTTGGCTAGGGGAAGACCACGTGGTCACTATAATTTTTTAACCATGCAGTGGTTCGTTGCAATAGTTACCTTCATTACAATGATAAACAATTATTTTGATCATTGAGCACGTTGCATAAAAACCTTGTTATTACATTGTATTCGATCACACCGCATAATATATGGTATGATAGTTTAGTACCAAAAATAACCACGTTAAACTAGACGTTGACCTAGCAACCGGTGTCATATTTTAAACTTTATCTTTTCTTGAAATAATTCATGCATAGAAACTTAGATCATCGTTAACCATATGTCCAATATATCGTAGCATCGATAACACAATATGGATATCAGTAAACCTCGTTCTTAACGTTGACCTTCATTTGTATAGAAATCATGTGTTATTTGGCAGATGCCAAGTAAAAGGTTTTATAACCACCTGACAAAATTATAGTTTTCTATATGTAGAAAACATTATAGTCAATGCATGGCTAACCTTGTTTCTAACAACAATTCAAGTTGTGACATTTATAAAATTGCACAACATGGTATTAAGTAGAAGTAGAATCATGAACTCTATTTTATACTTGTTTATAACTTTGAATTAATTATAAACTTGTATGTCTAATAAACAAGATATTTTATGCATGTTTATAAGTCTCATAGAAACCAATAAATCAGTTGGTAGCAAAACTATGAAATTGGCTAAGTGTAATATAAGAACACTTCTATAAATTCTTTTACATAGCTCAGGTCGACGAGACTTTAATAGATTTTGGTTGTTTTCTCATCATGGAAATTGCTATTATTTTCACCATGTCTTTTGATTAGTAAAATGGTTTTAGGATTATACAAAATATCTGGTGCTTAGCATGGAATAGAAAGTCAATCTTTCTCGAAAGCATCAACCTTAATAAACTGTTTATGGATAGTAACTTCATACAAGAGAAGTATTATAGAAAAATTAGAAACTGAATTGGAATAATCATACTTGAGTCTAAAGTATTTAGAACCACATGTTTCGACGTAATGTTAAGAACTTTATAGGCAGTAAGATTCCTTGCAGAAGATAAATGTCGAACAGTTGGTTATACTAAGAATATAAGTTGATAATGTACAAATGTTGATAGAACAATCATTATAACATTACAGGTTATGCACACTAAAGTAGAAGTTACTTGCAACTAAGATCACAAGTTGAGAGCCAAAGAAAGTATTTTACTGTCGCTACTTACATTAAAGAAAGAAACTCAATTACTTGTATTTCGATTACAAGAACAACTAAAAAAAACAAAACTGTTGTTACCTCATGGCAGTGGTTTGAAATATAACAGCTTATTTACTAAGCTCGTAATTGCAAAAAGAAATACTGCTGGATACTTTATGAAATTTAAAGCGTTATTCGTTCAATCATACTTGTAAAACCTGTAAGAACAAGTAATCTTTCTGCGTTAGCATAAATGCTAAGTAAGCCCAGGATTTCAAAGTCAGATTCCACCTACC
The DNA here is from genome assembly GCA_001517045.1 of Pseudotsuga menziesii. Lineage (NCBI taxonomy): Eukaryota > Viridiplantae > Streptophyta > Pinopsida > Pinales > Pinaceae > Pseudotsuga > Pseudotsuga menziesii. Next base: position 319,482 of record LPNX010032382.1, read on the forward strand.
TGTCATAAATAAAACTCATTAGTAAACTGAAAGAAGAAATAATGCACAAGTTAAACTTAAACTTGTTTCAAAAAGGAAACTCTTGAGTTAACATAATTGAGATTATGTCAAAAAAAAATTATTAACTGTTTCTTTTATTGCTAACCTTTAGTTGTTAGTAAACCGCAGTTTCATCATTTTATGTTATTTCAAACTTTTAAATTTTTGGTTAAAATTTGGGGTTTTGACATGTGGTATCAGAGCACAAGGTTCAAACACTAGGCCTTGATGAAGCCAAACTAGTTTTTAGGAAACAGTAAACTGAATTATTATGCTGACATATTTTCTTTTAAATGTTATTCGACAGAGAAAATTTTTTCTAAAGTTTAATAGACAGGTATGGAAAGGGTAGAAGAATATGCAGAGGAGGAATCTCCAGTTACTAAACCAGGAAATTTACCAAGAGATCCTATACCAGAGGATTTAACTACCAATTCCTCAGAATTGTTACAAACTGTAAAAGACCTAAAATCTGAAATGGAGTCTATAAAGCAAGAAAATGAAAGGATTATGAGGGCTCAAGAAGAGCTAAATCAGATTCGAACTGAAAAGTTTCAAATTGAGGGTAGGGGTAGAAGAACAGAATCAGAAGATACAAGTCATCAATGTAAATCTAAAAAGATGAAACATACTAAAACTAAAAGTAATTCATCTTTTGAGGTGTTTGGTGAACAACGCAATTACCATTCTACTAGTGACAGTAGTGATGATAATCAGTACACTAAAAAAAGGAAATACAAACCTTATGAGGAGATTTCCGGGGAATTCAATAAGATAAAACCACCAACATTCAATGGAGAGACTGAGAAGGGGGAGGAAGTTGAATCCTGGTTATCTGGGATGAATAAGTACTTCCAAATATATAACTATTCTAACCAATTAAAGGCTAGAATGGCTATTTATAACCTCTCAGGAAAGGCTAACATTTGGTGGAAGGACTTGAAAAGAGTTAAGGGAATAAAAGAGAAAAATGTAAACTAGAGTACCTTTAAGAGGTATTTTAAAAAGAAATTTCTGTTTGAGAAATATTATGAGGAAAGAGGAAAATAATTTTATGAGCTGAAGTTAGGATTAATGACAATGAAAGATCTGAACAACAAGTTCTTAAGTCTACTTAGGTATGTCCCATACCTTGTAGATAAGAAACCAAAGGTACGGTGATTCCTCAATTGTCTACCTTATCATATTAAGGATAGGATTGAATATGATAACCCAAATACTTTGGAAGAAGCTATGGGGAAACATAACTTCTGTTTTGAGTAGAATCAGAAGAAGGAAAGCTTGGCCAACTGGAAGGCTAAGGAAAATAATAATCAGTATGAACAAAAGAAGAAGGATTTTGTGCCCAACAGAAATTCTAATAACAATAAGACTAGAAATTATCCTAATAATAAGAACAATACACCCAGCAATCAGAATAATTCTAAGGGTAAGGAATTTGCTAATAATCATGGAAATTTTACCAAGAACTTTGAGCGCAAAGAGCCTATCAAGTGTTGGGAGTGTAATGGCCCACACTATGCTTCAGTCTTTCCTAATCAGAAGAAGACTGTTAGCAATATTCATACCATACAGAAGGATATGACTGTTGGGGAACTAGTGAGGACCATGACCAGAATCAATGCAACCTTGGAGAATCAGCAAGCAGAATATCAGACTTTCATGGTGGAAGTAGAAGGTATGATAAATCAGACCCCTGTAACTATTTTGATTGATCCAAGAGCTAGTATCAGTTATATTGCACCTAAAATGGTAGAAAAATGTAAGTTATCTGTTGAAAATTTTGAGAATTCTTGGTTAGTTCAGTTAGCCACTGGTGCTAAAAGAAAGGTAACTTGTTTTGTAAAAGAATGTGCAGTAGTTATGGATCATTTTGAAACTGTGATCAAGCTTAATCTATTGTCTCTTGGTTCTTATGATTTTCTAATTGGTATGGATTGGTTAGAACAACATAGAGTAATTCTAAATTGTTATGATAAAACCTTCACATGTTTAAACAGTGACCGAAAACCAGTAAGTGTAAAAGGAATCCCTAGAAAAACCACCATAAGGTAGATTTCTGCCCTACAACTTAAGAGAGCTGTTAGGAAGAGATGTAAAGCTTATACGGTAACAATAAATAATGAGGAGAGTCTAATTAAGACAGATAAGTTAAAAGTGGAAGACATACTAGTCTTAAGAGAATATGTTAATGTATTCCCTGAATAAATTTTGGGACTACCTCTGAAAAGGGATTTGGATTTCACCATTAAGATGGTACCTGATGTAGTACCTAGTTCAAAGGCCCCTTATTGAATGAACATACTTGAACTTAATGAATTAAAATCTCAATTAAAAGAACTAATTGATAAAAAGTATATTCGACCAAGTGTATCTCCCTGGGGGGCACCTGTCATCTTCGTTAAGAAAAAGGATGGAACCATGCGACTTTGCATAGATTACCATCAGTTAAATAAGATGACCATTAAAAATCGATATCCGTTGCCCCGCATTGATGATCTATTTGATCAACAACATGGAGCCATGGTGTTTTCGAAAATAGATTTAAGGTCTAGATATCATCAAGTAAGGATTAAAGATGAAGACATATTTAAGACAGCTTTCAGAACTAGATATAGTCATTACGAATTTGTCGTCATGCCATTCGGGCTTACTAATGCCTCAGTTTTTTTCATGTGTTTAATGAACAATGTTATGCATAAGTATTTAGATAAGTTTGTGGTTGTGTTTGTCGACGACATTCTAATCTATTCAGAAACTGAAGAAGAACATAAAGAACATCTAAAAATTGTGTTACAAGAGTTGCGAGATCATCAACTCTTCGCAAAGTTTAGTAAATGTGATTTATTCAAGGATAAGATTCAGTACTTAGGTCATGTGGTGACCAAGGAAGGGATTTCAGTAGATCCTGACAAGATAAGGGCAATCGAAGATTGGCCGGTTCCTAAGGATGTGACGGATGTTTGATCTTTCATGGGCATTATCGGTTACTACCAGAGGTTCATTGAAGGTTTTTCGAGGATCGCAAATTTGATAAATTCCTTGCAAAAGAAGGGAAAGAAGTTTGACTGTAATCAGAAATGTGAGGAAATCTTTTAAAAGTAAAAAACTTTATTAACTAGCACACCTATTTTAAGAATAGCTAATCCTAATAAAGAATTTATAGTGTGCACTGATGCCTGCAATGATGGCTTAGGCGGTGTTCTGACTCAAGAAGGGCATGTTATTTCCTATGAGTATAGAAAGTTAAAAGTTCATGAAAATAATTATGCAACTTAGGATCTGGAATTAGCAGCTGTTATACATGCTTTAAAGATGTGGTGACATCACCTAATTGGCAGAAAATTTGTTTTAATGACTAATAATAAAGGATTGAAGTATCTATTAGATCAGCCTAATATAAATGCCAGACAAGCTAGGTGGTTAGCTTTCTTAAGCGAGTATGATTTTGAAATTCAGCACATAAAAGGTAAATAAATAAAGTTGTTGATGCATTAAGTAGGAATGCAAGGCTGAATTTTGCAGCAGCTATCAGCACTTATGCTACAGATTTGGATGAACAACTTAAAAAGGGAATAGAACAAGATGAAATTTACCAAAATTTACAAGCAAAAACTAAAGAAAATCCAACATAAAGCTTAAGTAAAGGTTACAGTTTAAAATGCAAAAGAATTTTTGTTGTATAAAGACAGAATGTATGTACCTAATGTACCTAAAGTTAAGCTGTTAATTATGGATGAAATTCATAAAACTCCATACTCAGGTCATCCAAGTTATCAAAAGACTACCACTATGTTAAGAAAAGAGTATTTTTGGCCAAATATGAAGTATGAAGTAGCAGAATATATTGCTAAGTGTTTTGAATGTCAACAGGTGAAAACTGAACATCAACACCCAGCTGGATTACTTCAGCCATTACCCATTCCTAGCTGGAAATGGGAGATAATTAGTCTAGATTTTATTACTGGGCTGCCTAGAAATCAAAATCAAAATGATTCTATCATGGTAGTAGTTGATAAGTTAAGCAAAGCAGCTCACTTTATACCTGTTAAAACTATATATATATATATAGCCGCAAACATAGCTGATATTTTTCTAAAACAGATTTTTCGATTGCATGGAGTACCAAAAGTCATAATCTCAGATAGAGATCATAAATTTACAGGAAACTTTTGGAAGTCTTTGTTTAAAGGGTTAAACACTACATTAAATTTTAGTACTTCATTCCATCCTCAAACAGATGGACAAACTGAAAGGGTAAATCAAGTACTCGAAGATCTATTAAGAATGTATGTGAAAGACCAGCCAGGCAAATGGGAGGATTATTTGCATCTAGTAGAATTTTCTTATAATAATAATTGTCAGACATCAGCCAAATTTAGTCCATTTGAAATTTTATATGGACGAAAATGTAATACTCCTATCTCTTGGAGTAATCCGGTGGATAGATTGGTATTAGGTCCTGAACTGTTAAAAGAAATGGAAGAAATTGTAAAACAGGTGCAGGGAAATTTGAAGGTTGCACAGGATCGGCAGAAAAGTAAAACAGACTTAAAAAGAACTCCAAAGGCGTTTCAGGTAGGTGAACATGTGTTCATCAAGGTAAGGCCCAAAAAGAGCTCTCTGAGATTGGGGAGTTGTGCAAAATTGCCACCTCGTTACTGTCGTCCATTTGAAATTCTATCTAGGATTGGACAAGTAGCTTATCAATCAGCATTACCACCAAATTTAAGAGTACATAATGTTTTTCATATTTTTGTATTAAAGAAATATGTTCATGATGCTACTCATGTTGTTAAATGGAATGATGTAGAGGTGGAACCAAAAGAATATTTTCTGGTGGAGCTGAACTATATCCTCGGGCAGAGGGAGATCACACTTGGAACTGCATCATTGGACAGGTGAAGGTGCAATGGAAGCACCTTAGTCCAGAGGAAGCCACCTGGGAATCGGAAAGTAATATGTGAGATGCATATCCGATTCTATTATAGGGGAATTGTGAGGATGAAGAATAAATAACATCGAGGACGATGTTATATTCTAAGGGGTTGTGTATGTCACATGCCCCAATTTTGCAAAAAATAATATTATCATATTTGATTTTATTTCAAGACAATATGTTAAATTTTATGCTAAGTTGTAATTGATGACTCAACATATTCAAGGATATTGAATGTAATTCTGAATATTTTAATTATAAATAAATAAAAGTGGAGACGACAGCTTGGGAGAGCTGTTAAAAGGGTGTTTACTGGTCAAGTTGGTCGAGGAGACTGGGTGGAGAGAAAATAAACAAGTGGCAACATCCTCAAACACTTCCAATTGTTGTAGGTGGAAACCTCCCTACATTTGGGATCATGATCCCCCAAGAAAGTGGGATCAGAGCAGGTGTCTCAATTAATGACAACTGACCCAAAAGACCTAGGCAATCTTGATAAAAATGCCCATTGAAGAGAGATGAGGCTGCTCATTCCAAGGAAGTGATCATTCAGGTGAATGTACTTCAGAGGATTTCAATGGCAAGGGAATTTATGGAAGGTGTTTGAGGGGTTAACTACAAAAGTGATCTAGTGCAGCATTTCAGCTGAAGGATCTTACTACTAAGTGCGGAGTGATTACTGAGTCATTGGACTAGTATATTGTTTACTTGCTCCACTAGTTCTCAGCCAAGGAGACCAAGAACAGGATCGGGGGTCCTGAGGAGACACTGTTTGAGCGCTCTCTAGGAGTTGGTAGGGAGGAACAACCTCCCAACGCTATTGTTGTCCCACTTAATCAGGTTCTACAGTCTTTTTATTTTATTGTGTTAAATGTTTAAAAGTGAGTCTGACTGCTTAGTGAATGTTAAAATTTTAGTTGAGAACTGTTAGAGTTAATAATATTTTAGTTATTTGAAAGAATGAATCTGAAATAGATGAAAAATAATCCTAACCTGCGTTTTTCTACATTTGGAATGGACCAGACCATACTCCAGCACAGGTAGTGTTTTTTTTAAATAGATGAAGGATATCATAGAAATCTGAAATGAATAGATGTATTATGCATTTCATAATATCAGAGTAATCTATTTTTGTATATAGTTAGTTATCAGAGAGGAACAATTTCCTGTTAGTTAGGTTTATTGTTTAACCAGATTGTTGTTGTAAGAATGCTAGAAAAGAAATAGCCATTATACTTTACAGATAGGAGGTTATTATATTAACAACTTATTCAAGTAGATAAGTTATTACTTTTACACAGTACTTTATTTTGTAAATTGTACTATTAACCTGTAACAGGGCAGTAGAAATAACTTAGATAAAACACTTATTTTATTCTGCTAAGTAAATATTTGAGTCTGATATACTTAGCTTAATTACTGTTAATAACAACTGACTTTATCTACAAATATTCATACTTCAAGTAGGGTATTACTAGCATAATTAATTTCTATAGACAAATTAAATACAGAGATGAAGAACATCGAAACAAAGAACTTTAATAACCCTATCTATATTTTATTTAGTAAAAACAACTAGAATATGATGGTAAATAATATTTAATAAATGTTATTTATAAAAGAACTAATTCTTTTAACTATTATAAACGAAATTTACTTGTAAAAGAAAGTACAGGGTCGAAACCCTAATAATAACAATCATTTAAATGATAAATCAAGTTTTCGGATTAAGTATTATTCAACAACTAAAGTATTGTAGATTATTATAGTCCTTTAAAGACAATAAAGAAACAACCATAGTAAAATAACTAGAAGTGCACACTATTCATTTGTAAACAATAAATAAATCAATTAAAATTAAGTAACTAAAACTTGAGAAACAAATTGAAGAATTTTACACAAGGGTTACCTACAGGAAACCCTAGCTCGAATATCTGAGCCTGTAAGTAAATAATTATAACATGATGGTATAACATTCTTAAAAACCATTAACAATTTTATTAATGCAAAATAAACGATTTACAGCAAATTTTCTATTACACGGGCGAGTAAGGGTAAAACCCTAGTTTACAAAATCATCTTAAGAGCTTAAAAGTTAAATCCTGGCAAATTTTCTATTACACGGGCGAGTAAGGGTAAAACCCTAGATTACAAAATCATCTTAAGAGCTTAAAAGTTAAACTGAGTTCAAGCTCAAAAGGGAAAACTCTATGCTTTAAACTAAACTGTGTATGGCTTGACAGGATGCAAAGGCTATAAACATGATAGTGTACAAAAACAAGAAAGCAAACATTTACAAGTCACGGCTTGAGACGGAGTACCCTGCTAGAAGCAAGGCTTTAACCAAAACCAAACTAGTAATTTGAAGAATAGCAACCCATGAAGGATAACAACTAGGCCGTTATTTTCCAACTGGAAACTATCCTTTAAGGACTGCACAAGTAGGGAATGCCATTTGATAACTAGGGCTTACCCGTAGCCAAAGTGCCAGTCCTTTTCTTGAAGTATTTCTGCCAAAGGATGAGCAAACTGTCAGCTACAAAGATAAAAACCAAGGTTTAATTAAAATGTGATTTCAAAACTGTATACTGAAATAAAGTCTAGTTTTAATAGCTCTTAAGAATTTACAGTACCTGGAAGTGAAGTTTATGGAGCCACGAAGGATCAGCAGCACCGCCACTAGCGAACCAAGAATCCAAATCTTCATACTCGCAGTGACAAAGATGTCAGAGACTCATATACAAGCCACTAACAGCAGTAGCAAGAACAAATATGGGCAACGGCCATGCATGAATTAGACAACGAAGCTGGAGTTGTCACTAACAATGCAAGGCGTGAAAACGAGACTCTCAAACCCTACGACGAGGGCAATGTTGTAACAGCATCAAGCAAATCTTAAAAACTATCTCCGCAAGGGCAGGCCACGGAGGAATAGGCAAGGAGCCACTTACAGCCCGTAAGCCTTATGCCACAACTCTCTACAAACCCTTGCAGAGATAAGAATCACAGTTCACAAAAGGAGTTTGAGAACGAATGGTGTATACTAAAACGATTTAAACCAGAACTCAGATAACAACTAGCAAACAATAGAGTAACATGGCCGCCATGAGAATGGTTGTAGAGCGGCCCAAAATCCCGAGAACTACAAAGGGAAATAAAAAAGAGTAGGGTTACAACGATTTATATATTCCAACACTTGGCTAGGAGAAGACCACGTGGTCACTATAATTTTTTAACCATGCAGTGGGTCATTGCAATAGTTACCTGCATTACAATGATAAACAATTATTTTGATCAGTGAGCACGTTGCATAAAAACCTTGTTATTACATTGTATTCGATTACACCGCATAATATATGGTATGATAGTTTAGTACCAAAAATAACCACATTAAACTAGACATTGACCTAGAAACCAGTGTCATCTTTTAAACTTTAGTTTTTCTCGAAATAATTCATGCATAGAAACTTAGATCATCGTTTACCATATGTCCAATATATCATAGCATCGATAACATAATATGGATATCGGTAAACCTTGTTCTTAACATTGACCTTGATTTGTATAGAAATCATGTGTTATTTGGGAGATTCCAAGTAAAACGTTTTATAACCACCTAACCAAACTATAGTTTTCCATATGTAGAAAACATTATAGTCAGTGCATGGCTAATCTCGTTTCTAACAACAATTCAAGTTGTGACATTTATAAAATTGCACAACATGGTATTAAGTAGAAGTAGAATCATGAACTCTATTTTATACTTGTTTATAACTTTGAATTAATTATAAACTTGTATGTCTAATAAACAAGATAGTTTATGCATGTTTATAAGTCTCATAGAAACCAATAAATCAGTTGGTAGCAAAACTATGAAATTGGCTAAGTGTAATATAAGAACACTTTTATAAATTATTTTACATAGCTCAGGTCGACGAGACTTTAATAGATTTTGGTTGTTTTCTCATCATGGCAATTGCTATTATTTTCACCATGTCTTTCGATTAGTAAAATGGTTTTAGGATTATACAAAATATCTAGTGCTTAGCATGGAATAGAAAGTCGATCTTTCTGGAAAGTATCAACCTTAATAAACTGTTTGTGGATAGTAACTTCATACAAGAAAAGTATTATAGAAAAATAAGAAATTGAATTGGAATAATCCTACTGGAGTCTAAAGTCTTTAGAACCACGTGTTTCAACGTAATGTTAAGAACTTTATAGGCAGTAAGCTTCCTTGCAGAAGATAAATGTCAAACAGTTGGTTATACTAATAATATAGGTTGATAATGTATAAATATTGATAGAACAATCATTATAACATTACATGTTATGCACACTAAAGTAGAAGTTACTTGCAACTAAGATCACAAGTTAAGAGCCAAAGAAAGTATTTTACTGTCGCTACTTACATTAAAGAAAGAAACTCAATTACTTGTATTTCCATTACAACAACCACTAAAAGAAACAAAACTATTTTTACCTCACGGAAGTGGTTTGAAATATAACAGCTTATTTACTAAGCTCGTAATTGCAAAAAGAGATACTACTGGATACTTTATGAAATTTAAAGTGTTATTCATTCAATCATACTTGTAAAACTTGTAAGGATAAGTAATCTTTCTGCGTTAGAATAAATGCTAAGTAAGCCTAGGATTTCAAATTCAGATTCCACCTACTTGTCATAAATGAAACTCATTAGTAAACTGAAAGAATAAATAATGCGCAAGTTAAACTTAAACTTGTTTAAAAAAGGAAGCTGCTAAGTTAACATAATTGGGATTATGTCAAAAAAATTTATTAACTATTTCTTTTATTGCTAACCTTTAGCTGTTAGTAAACTGTAGTTCCGGCATTTTATGTTATTTCAAAATTTTATATTTTTGGTGAAAATTTGGGATTTTGACGTGACTAAAACCCTACTAGGGCCAACCTCTCTAGGAGAGTATAATAACCCTAGTGCCTCGAAACTGAGGGGACTTTAACCCTTAAACAATAGGAGGGTTACCCACAATTACTTGACATGACTTGTTTACATTATAGATCTTCCTAATCAGAACATTGGGGCATGACAGGACTCAAGTACATTACAAATACATTCCGGAATAAACATCGGGTTACAATAAATAAGAAATACAAGTGAACACATTCCAAAGTTACATATACATCAACAAGGGCATATAATCTCTCAAGAAGGAATTTAGGATAGATCCAAAGAGGGTTGAGGCAAACAGAAAAATCGAGCTCCCTCAAAATAAATTTGAAGTTCAATTTTCCTGGGGAAGGTAAACTTTTTGAGAATGTTCATGGCTTCCTTCGCTGAAATAATGAAATATAACCAACATGCTAGGAAAATACCAAGAAATCAAGTGGACTTCGGAAGCCAAACAATCCTTTGAAGGCATAAAGAAGGCCATAGGTGAAGCACATGTACTTGCAAGCCCTGATTTCTCTAGGGACTTCTTTATATTTTCTTTTTCCTTGGAACACACAATAGCAGGGGTACTGCTACAGAAGAATCATGAAGGCCATGAGCAGCCCATTGCTATCTATAGCAAGACCTTAAGAGATTCTCCCATGAAGTATAATATCCTGTATAAGCAGGCCTATGATCTGGTGCAATATTTAAAGTATTTTTGAGTGTACATCCTACATTCTCACATCATTTCTCATGTTCCCACCACCACTGTGAAATCCATTCTGACCCAACCTGATCCTAAGGGGTGAAGGGGTAAGTGGATAACAGTTCTGCTTGAGTATGACCTGGAAATCAAGCCCACAAAACTGATCAAAGGCCAGGGCCTATCCAAGCTTATAGACCAATCCAATTGTGATGCCCTCAACCTGCATATGGTTGTTGAACCATCAACAAAAGATAAAAAACCTTAAGGACAACCAAGTCCCCCAGTAGGTGAGAATTATATGTTATCCCCATGGTACGTTAATAGCATTTTTGTGTTACAGCATCTGCAGGCGCCAATGGGTATGGATAGGACAAGGTCCATATTCATCAAGCAAAAGGAATCCAGGTTCTGCAGCTTGGAGGGAAAATCGTATTGGAAGGAGCCAGGGGGAGTTTTACTGAACTGCATGGATGAACAGGAGGCCAAGAGACTCATTGAAGAGTTTCATGCAAGGGAATGTGGGGGGCACCACTACTAGAAATCCATGGTAAAAGATATCATGAATTCTATTGTCCTACAATCTTCTCTTATACTCATAAGAAAGTGGCTTCTTGCCATAATGTCATATTTTTGAAGGAAGAAGGGATTTGTTGTCATTGCCTTTGAAACCCATAAAGGTTGAAGTGCCTTTCCAGCAATTGGGGATGGATTTCATTAGAGAGATCAACCCTCATTCCTCAAGGAAGCATAGGTGGATACTCACTACCACTGAATACTTCAAGAAATGGATTGAGGCTATTCCCACAAGACAAGCTACCAAGATAGTGATCATGTAGTTTATGGAGGAGCATATCTTGTCAATATTTGGGGCACCCGGGAAGATAATCACTAACAATTCTCCTGCATTCAATTCTAAGAAGATGGTGTATTTCTGCTTCAAATATCACATATAGTTGGGACATTCCACAGCCTATTACCCACAAGGAAATGGGCTAGCAGAAACTTCAAATAAGAGCCTCATGAGAATCATCAAGAAGTTGCTCTAGGAAAACAAGAAGGCTTGTCACACAAAGTTGATTCATACCTTGTGGGATGACAGGATCAGCATAAATAAATCCATTGGCACCTCACCTTTCAAGCTAGTCTATGTTTCTAAGGTAATTTTCCCTATCTCCTTAAGTCTGTCAGTGATGAAACTATTAAAGGAACAAGAGACAGAAACACATGCAACTCAAAGGAGGATGTATCGGTTGATAGAACTGCAGTAACATAAGGAGAAACTATTTGACAAAACTCAAAGGTTCCAAGAAAAAATTAAATAAATCTTTGGTAGAAGAACCAAGCTTGATGATTTTCAGCTGGGAGATATAGTTTTACTGTGAGATGTGCCTCACGAGGAAAAGGGGAAACATGGAAAATTTGATCACCTTTGGAAAGGCCCATATAAAATTGCAGCCTTCAGAGAAAAGAATGCTTATGTATTGGAAGAAATGGAGGGTGGATTGGTATCTAGAGCTCATGTAAATGGGAGGCTCCTCAAACACTAATTTTTGTAAGTAAGATTAGTTTCATGTCATTATATATACCATTTTGTTTTTAACATTGCATGTGTTGATATCTCTCTAACAGACTTAAATCCTGAGGTGACGGCAGTAAGGTATCCAAGAGGTGTTTCCATTTGGTTTTTATTTTTAAACAAATTTTGCAGTTGCAGACACTACAACAGAGTTTGAGAATTTCAGGAAAATTTAGGGTCAACCCAATGGATAAGGCACCTAGTCTATGGAGTTCTTTTCTACCTCAGGAGAATAGAATCCCTGAGTTGGAGCCGTTTTTAGCATCTGGTTATCACCAATGCTAAACTTTGAAGTTTTCTACGTAAGAAATTTGCACCAATGCCCCTGCAAAGATATGGACGAGTAAAAAATGAGGGGTAGGGTCAAAGATTTTTCATATTATATAACCTGAGCAAGTGTTGAGTCGGTTCGGAAGGATCCATCCTTGGTCAAAAGTGTCAATATAATAAAAAATCATTCAGTGCGACCTTGGAAATGTTCCCAAGTAAGAAATAGCTGATCAAGGTTAAAAGAGGACCAGAATGGACAAATTGGAATGCATAACAGATAAGCCTCAAATGGCCAAAAAAAATTGTTTCCACCAAGGAGAATCGGGATCGAAAGTGCAGAAGAGGTTAAAAATTGATTATAAAAAGTAGAACCCCAACTTCTGCTTTCCACAATCTAGGATCCTACAAATCAGATAGCTTCTTCCCAGATCAACAGTTTGGAAGAAAGCAGAGGGGAGAAAATCGGAAAGCAGGAAACTCAAGTATTTTAGCGTGAGAAAATTTAAAATTCGAGTTCCGCTTTCCGCTTTTCGGAAAAGTGAGGAGGCAGAAAGGCAGAAATGGAAATCCGAGGGCAGAAGAGTTCTAATTCGCATCCGTGGAAGGTTAAATTTATGTTTTCCATTTTCCGAAAAAGTGAGGAGGCGAAAAGGAAGAAGTAGAAAGCCAGGGGCAGAAGAGTCTGAATTCGCATCCCCGAAATATTGAATTTTCGTTTTTCGCTTTCCAGAAAATTGCAGAGGCAGAAAGGAGGAAGCGAAAAAGGTAAATTCTTGGGTTGCAAATTTTGAAAAACCCAACTTCCGCTTTTTGTATACCGAGATCCGACGATGCGGAAAAAGGAAACATGTGCATGAGATAAGTAGCTTTCCATATTTGTGGAATTGTTTAAAGGGGTTGCAAGTTTCAACGGCTCATATTAAGGTCGACCTAGATCCATAGACGAGAAAAATTCCACTGATCCAACTAGCAGAGAGAAAGTCATGGGGAAAACTTTTGAAATTTTACAAAATGCGCAAGCTCGGTCATGTGTTTCTATCTCTTGTTTTTGGCTAACTGATCAACGTTCCACGATGATTTCGCTGGTTGAAGATATCGGGATGAAGAAAACCGTTGCAGACTGTCATTTTCAGCAAGCAAATATCAGTTCCAGTTGTCAGGTTTTCTATTTTGATCCACCATGTGCATCCCAGCATGGTTTCCTATTTTGATTTTGGTGATCATGGCGAATCCACAAAATTAGAAGTTGTTAGGATTTTATGCATGCGAGTTTGATCCCCAATCTCTGTAAACTGTATTTGGCTATGTTTTGAGGTTGGTCTTGGGATCCTGTATACATTATAAATATACCCTCGAAAGAGGAATAAAATGTTGGAACTTTCATTCAGAATGCATTCTTCTCTTGGTTTTTTCATCTCTGTAAATTTTATTGGAAGTGTTAATGAGAAACATTCTTCTATGTTTCTGAGATTCACCATCTTTAAAGTTGCAAACACCCCATTCCCATCAAAATCTATCCTTATGACTGCTTGATTAAAGCTAAATGTATATGTGAATTTTTTTCTATAACAAAGAGAGAGCCCTCTCTGACTGTAAGTCTAGACTACAATCTAAATGTTGGTTGAAATGGTTACCCCTGTGACTTCTTACCACAACCATAGGAAAATTACAGGGTGATAACACCTCCTAATTAATTAGTGTAAGGTGTACGTTGGGTATATATTAAAGTTTTTTTTCTTTTAAAATAGTGCATATTTTATTAATTAAAACAAAACATATTATTTAGAGACTAGATGGCTTTTCTGAAATGATTCGTAGGTTAACAAGTGCATAAACACAAAAAAAACACTACTAAAAAAAGCATAAGAGTGAAAATGTACATCAATAAAAACACCCTATTATAAGGAAACCAAACTATGCATTGGGCACCATTATAAAAAAACATAAAGGAGCCATAGGTATGATCCATTTGAAACGAGCATATCAAAATTGACAATGTTTCCCTTTGCGTACATCATAACCCAAATTCTTTAGCTATGGCCCTAACTATTCACTTGAGAAATAGGGGAAATCTTTTCTTACTCCATACTATAGTAGAGAGAATGAATATTGACCCTCATTCCTACTCTACATGGGTTTCACAATGGATTCTCCACCGACCCTCATTCCTGAAGAATGTTGGACTGGGCTTAGTTGCATGAATTGATTACTATCACTTCACCACTCTGTCATAGTAACCACACCACAGAATCTGTCATGCCATAGGGAACCATCATCAAGCCTCATGATTTATCTCTATGCCACAAGTACCACTGTCGTGCCTCTATGCCATAGGACCACCACCATGTTGTGTAGGAACCATCAACAAATCCAACATCAATCCACATCAGCTTTAGTGAAGGGGGACGACTAGGGAAGGAACCCTAACTGTCATGATCATAGGTGATCATCCTTCCCTAGCCACCTCTAAATATGCTTAAACATCCATCATATGCCAATCTCCACTCAGAGGTGAAGGGGAAGGGAGGATAGCGAAGGAAATCTAACCACCATGATCATTTAACTACATTGAGTTGATCTAATAATAATTTACCATCATATTTCTTATAGTGCATTCATTTTAGTGCTTTTTCTCTATTATATGGTACACATTTTCCTATGCACATAGTGTTGTTAGTGTTGTTATAATAGTGAGTTAAAAAAATATTATATTGATCCAATTGATGAATGATTAAAGCAATGATTGCTTATTGGAGTATGATGATGATGGATGTAGTATGTGCCACTTGTGCACATAGTGTTGTTAGAATAGTGAGCTAAAAAATATTATATTGATCCAATTGATGAATGATTAAAAGAATGATTGCTTATTGGAGTAGGATGATGATGGATGTAGGACGTGTCACTTGTGCTCTTGGATTTGTGAAAAGATATGTGTAGTTCTATAAGATTCTTCATAAAAACTCATACATATATGTTTTAATATGATTTGATATATATGTAAAGATTTTATCTATGATACTTAAATCAAATTCTCTAGTTGGCTATAGAATTTTAGTGGCACAAAACATAAGTGTACAAAGGTCTAAATATTTAATTTTCATTCAAAGCTATGTGTGTAGTCCTGCCATGAGTTCATCCATAATTATATACATTAAATTCATGTGTTTAAAACATGGGGAGTTAAAATAAGTAGATAATTTTATATCGTGTGGGTTCATATTGAAGGACTCGATACTCTAAAAAATGGTAGCAATATATTCCCTAGTATGTGTGTGTGTGTGTATGTTAGGGTGGCTTATGACTATGTACTATAGGGGATTCAATAGAGTATTCAAGGGTTTTAATAGGTACACTATAATTTAAGTTGGTGTGAATCCAATTGTGTTTTTAGTCATAGTGTTATTGAATCATTTTGATCTATGAGTGAAAATGGTGTTACGATGATTTGAAAAGCTATCTAAATGAATTCAACCTGTCTTCACAGGGTTTTTCCCTGTCTTGAAATAGTTGTTGTCACTAAGATTTCACATGTCACCATACAAAGTTTATAAGGTTTGTAAGAGTTGTTTTATGTCACCATACTAAAGATAAAATAAAAGGAGGTATTGAAAATGTCATGGAAAAAATGGTTACCTATGATATCTAATAGGGTTTTTTTATTGGAAAAATGTATAGGTATGGAGGGTCAATAAAAGGATTTTTAGAGAAATTCTTTAATATCTAGTGAAACTAGGAATATCATTTAAATTCCTATGAATTCAGGTTCTATGCCATAGGTTCATAGGGCGAAGTGCAAGGTTTAGAGATAAACAATCGAGGAGTAAACAAATGCCAATCATAAACATATAAAACATGTCAATTGATCACATATTCATAGTACTTATATGTTTCATAGAAAATAGTTCTATAATTTTCTACAAATGAAGGGAATTGCTCTTAGATTTAGTCTCTATGTCACACTTAATCTATCTATGATAGAGGCCACCTCTAATTTGAGATTATCATTCGATAAGGATTTTCAATTCATAATTTCAAGCTTTATGTTCTCCTACTTAGATCAAAACCAATAATATTTTCTGGTCCCAAAACCCCTCTTCATCTATCATAATCAACCAGCACCCTTCCCTCTCAACTTACACAACACTAGGAAAGATCCCCTTATTTATAAGTAGTCTCTCAAGCTATCCCCATTCGCTTCTAATTATATAAAAAATGTTTGCTAGAGAATATCACTATTTGGATTCCCAATATTCTTATCCATGAGTCACGACTTCCTCTTAAATAGAACCATAATCATTAGCAATAATTCCATTGGCTATTGCATAATCCTACATTGGAGTAAACAATCCTTAGTTTTGGAAATGGTTGTTTTTTCCTTTCTTCAAGAATTTGAACAGACAAGCATCATGAATGAATTATTGAATATTTCAATTACATATATTATATTTTCATGATTGTAAATTATCTCCATGTGGCCCTCATGAGAATCCCATGTTTTCCCATTTAATCCCCAAGTTTAAGATAATAATACATAAACGCTATTTGATCAACATGCATAATCATGGGCTTAGGGGCCTTGGGATATATTACTAGATAAGGCTATAATTAAGGGCTAGGGGTTTTGGTCGATAACTCATTAAGGTCCTCTTCATTTAGCCCCCCTTTTAATTCTCCTACTTATGGAATCATAGCCCCCCGTATCTTTTTCATCCTACTTTTTTTGTTATATTTGGTCACCCTAGACCGGTCGCCCTAGACCATTTATGCTCAACTTCTAGCCACTTGGGCATTATATGCACATTTACATTATGAGACATTAGAAAGAATTACCTTTAATTGTTTCTATTACACCTATTGAAAAGGGTGCAACAAGATAGATTCCATTTAAAAAATTTGGGGGGTTTAACGATTCATATATCACACATGATTAACATCTCTAAAAACAACTAAAAGAGGATGGTAAGGAGGATAGTGTAACTAAAAGAAAAACATAAAATAATAGATTGAGATCACACATATATGTTATCGGCCCTAGGAAAAGATAGGCAGAATTCAGGGAGAATTATTCTCTGGAATATGAAGATTTCAGTCGCATGGCAAAGGAAGGTGCGACAGAAGGAGATATGGAAGAAAGAGCTACGACATAAGAAGCAGTTGTAGAGGAAGCTGTGACAAAAGCAGCTACGAGGGAAGTGTTTGTGATAGAAGAAAATATGCAATGAGAGAAACCACAATGAAAGGAACCATGATAGAAGAAGGCATGCAATGGTTGAAAAGGACAACCTGAGAGATCATGGGTAAAAAAATGGCTAGAGTCACATGTCCCTTAGGGAATAAAGCATCTTTGTATTTTGGGTTGATAGTGCCTACTGGTAGTTGTAATTAAATGAACAAGAATAGGAATGACATCATATCAGCTAACATAATTAAGTTGGATGACTAAAACATGTAAGAGTCTATAAAGGGGAGAAACCAAGTTGTGTGTTGGTTACACTCCCAATTGGACATACACTCTGTGTGGGTCTTTTCTAGTCTCTATTGTATGTTGTCATTGTGTATACTTGTAGATTTGTAAAGAAGAGAGTCGATCTAGGTTCTGTGCGGATCGACAGTAGAGCGAAGGAGAGGAAACTACAAAGACATAATACCAAAGAGAATGAGAGGAGAGATAAGTCTGTATAAATTGTAATAAAATATATAGAACAGAGTCTACACACTGAGTGTGCAGAGAAAGGTTCCATATATTTCTCACACAAGATGAAGAGCGCCTTTGTGGTTTTTCCCAGATGGGTTTCCACTTTAAATGTTCTCTATGTTTATATTTTATGAATGTGCTATGTCGAATGAATCTATGTTGAGAATAAATGTATGTATTTTCTTATGAATAAATCCTTATACACATATGTCTCAATGGTGTTAGTTGGAATCATCAATAAGGAACTATATTAACTATTGTAATCTATGACAACAGATAAGTAGAGTCATGTCCTGAATGCATGCAATAAGAGAAGTAATATAACCATCATCTTCAGTTGAATGAGTTGGTAAGGTGTTGTAAGAGGAGAAATCCCCACACAATTGCAAAAACCTAGTATGGGTAGTTACCCACAAGATATATATCGGGTGAGACTGCATCTGCATTGTAGGTGCTTCTAAATAAGCTTTTCTCTGTCAAGCCGATATATTGGGATTTTTTAATGAAAAAACAAGTCACTGAACCTCGGTTGAAGGGAGAAATTCCAACAAATGGTTCCATTTTTGGGACCGTGAATCATTTTGTGAGGGATGTGTTTTGTCACCCGACGAATATGAAAATTTAAGAGTGGGTGGATTCTAAGGAATTATAGTTCTCACAAGAAGAAAGTGAAGGATCATGAATGAGTTGAGCAAAGTGGTTGGAGCGGTATATTTATACGGATATTCATGAAATTTTCTTTTGTGAGTTTCCTATTTTGTTGCATGAGAGGTTGTTGAAGCTAGAAACCCAGCGAAAAAATTTACAAGGAGGAGAACTATCAGAGTGGAGTCCTCAGTTGATTCAGCAATTGAAATGAACTAGAAACCCCATATCTAGAGCTATTGATTTCTGGGTTGATAGTATTTTGGGCGGATATATCATAGAAGTCATCGTTGATACTATAAGGTCATATAGTGAAGTAGAAAGAGAATTGTTTCTAGGACCCAAAGGAAGGTATTTGAATCACTGAAAAATATGGATCAAAATGCTCGTATGTGAGAAAGAAATCCTAAAAATGGAATTCGATGAGTAAAGAACTGTGTATAAATACTAGGGTTATGTCACAGAAGAAGTGCAAGAAAAATGGAGCAAAGTAAGTTGAGATATTCCCTGGTGATAGCAGAACTGCACTAGAGGATGGACTTCTAAGAAGTGGAAGAAGATTTTGGTCAGGGAAAAGAAGAAGAACTGTGACAAGAAGAGTAATTTGCAGTACAAACAGAGGAGAAGACTATGAGTTGACGTCGCATTTTGATGGAGATTCTTGCGACGAAGAAGAGGAATATCAGCCTATCCCTAAAAGGGAAGAAAAAGAAGAAGAAGAAGCCCCAGATCCAGAATACGAATACGACACACCTATGACCCAGTGTACGTCTCCAAAGGTAAGGTCTAGATGCTAATATCCTAGTGGGTTTATCAATAAAACTAATACTAACATGGGAATAGTGGAAAAGGAACTCCTGCAATCCAAATCTTTTATCCAGCAGTACCAAGGACCAATATAATGGCTGGGAAGATTATTAAGCTATGGATATTCAATGAAAATGGGTTAGAATACCTAGAGCAACATTGGTTCCTATATTGTGAATCCATGTGGACCTTGCGATAGGTCCAAGATGAAGCAATAAATAAGGCACAGATGGTCACAACCCTGAGGGTTCATGCATTGGAATGGGATATGAAGTTCTATGTGGTTCCAATAGGAGTAGCACAGAAAACACTTGACCAAATTCGAGTGCGACTAACCCAAATATGAATCTCAATGTATTACAGAGATCAAAGAAAATAAGAAATTATATACGGATTTTGTGTGTGGCTTCAACCATAGACACAAATGGATAAAGTAAGCTTCTAAATGTCAAACGTACAACACAAAGAGTGGTTCATTGCAGCCTTGTTACCACACATATGGATTCCCTTGAGTCAACAAAATATTGTGTCACATACTAAAGCGCTGGAGTTGGCCATGAATCTCAAATACTCACCTATAGGAGAGACTGGTGTAGGAATGATGCAAATTCAGTCAAAGTTATCCAATCTCATGCTACAACTCCAGTACAATTAAAAAGGGAAGGAAGTCCAAGAAGAAATCGGGTGTACTCGATGTAGAATTGAATAACACCACAAGGAAAATTCCCATCGTTCATGAACTATGTCGTAGTGGGAGCGTCAAATCCGATAAATACATAAGGGATTCCTAGGTGTAGGACAATCTAGACTAGAGGCCATCAATTAGAAGAGTGTTTGTACTTACAAATTATTGTAAGTGCACTAGCTAGTTTATATTGTAAATTTTGTAAATTAGTAGGCCACAATGATAAGGACTGCAGAGCATTCCAGCTACTGCAGGGAAAAATTATCAAAACCTATTTAATGAAAAATGAAGAGAAGATGCAAGCTAAGAGGACTCAAGATCAATTTCAACAAGCTCAGTAATCTCATCCCTAGTATCCACAAAATTAATACCCATAGCAACAATATCCTCAACCTAAGGGGGTGGAAATTTTCAAGGTCAAGGACAAGGAGGAGGATTTGATCATGGAAGAGGCCAAATCATATGTTATAATTGTGGGAAACCAAGACATTTTTCCAGGGACCGTACGGGTCCTACAAATCCATGTTCCTATTGCAAATATTTTGATCATACCGTTGAACAGTGTCAAAAAATTTACATAGTTGATTGCCAAGTGGGAGGCTAGAAATGTGGGAAATCCAAACACTCTATAAATTCCAATATGAACCCCAACCAAAATATTCAAAAGATATGTGCTGAAACGAGGGAACAAAATATTGGTGTCATAACAAAGGGTGGTGTTGCGACTAGAGAATACCAAGATGCTTAGCATGAACGACCACAAGTGTGACTAACATCACAAAATAAAGTGTTGTTCGATGTCCAAAGAGAAAAGGAAGTATTATTGGACACATGAACAAAATTCATCGATGTCTTCTCCTACACTACCAAGAAGACCAATAATAGAGATACCTGAAAGGTTTGATCAACTATTTGAAAGCAATCGACGGGAAAGGTTAGCAAGATTAGATTATTATTAATACAATATAAATATGATGTTGTAGAATTGAAAACACTAATAGAATAACCTCAAGAAGAGTTGCGACCAGATAGAATAATTAACCATGTGGGAAAAATATTAAAGATCAGTCGCGAGTTAAGAATGATGGTTTAGATAGGAGATTATGATATGGAATATATTATCCTATATTTGGGATCTGATGTCAACATTCTGATGAGACAAACATGGGAAGGCATGGGGAAGCCAGGACTGTAGTGATATCCTATTCATATCATATTAGAAAATCAGTCTAAAGTCCTACCTATTGGTCGATTGAATCAAGTGCATGTAGAGGTAGAAGGCCTGAGAATGTATGCTGACTTTGAATTAATCAAAGTTTTCAATGACACAAACCCATATCCTGCATTTTAGGGATAAACTAGGCAATTGATAATAAAACCATCATCAATTTTAAGAAAATAATCTTAACATTTGAATATTTCGAGCTAAGGGTGGTCACACCAATTGATCCGCTAGAAGGTCAGAGATACATCGAGCCATTAAATAGTAAAGGACAAGCCAACTATCTCGAACATATTTATAACATCACATCTACAAGGGATGATTATGTAGATCCAACAATCGACGAAAATCTTAGTTGGTAGAGTATTAGTTCCTGTACATCAGATTCTAGTGAAGCACTGGAAAACTGGTAGAATAGGATGCATGAAGTATCCATGAGAAAATGTGAAATAATTACACAGTTTGTGCAATGGGTAGGAATCAAGGTAAGTGATCTACCTACATATGAATTTTTACCTAACCTTTCATCTTTTCTAACATATTTCGAAGAAAAATTCGTTGAACATCACTACTTGTCCACCCTAGAATTTGCACTAAAATCTACACCCACTAGATGGTGGGTTGCACAGAAAGAATCCATATTGGAATGGCCACAATGTCAAAGATTAATAGAGATAATATTCAGAGAAGAGATTAGTTATACTGATTGAAAATATACAAGATTGACTAGTCCTTTCGATCATATACAGTATTTTCATGTGACATAGGAGGAATGTCCGCGATAGGAATGGGTTAATCAGTTCATACACACATTATACATGATACCAAGGAGTTGGTATACATCAGTTGAACTGAGATGAGGGACTATTGAATGGGATGAATTAGCTACTAGCTTCATACACACATTTGAATTTGTTGATGATCATCCAGCGATTGATTCCTCATTGCAAGTAATCAAGACAAATATATTTGAAGATAATCATGTTGTAATGAAAAACTTCAATCATCTTAGCAGAACAATCCAGCACTAGATGGAGTGCTACAATGTGATGGGAGAAATTGATAATGACAACCCACTTGATGTAAACATACTTGATTCTGAAGGAACGTGCAAGAAAATCAGCATTAGCTCCGTGAGAATCCAAAATTTTCCAATATTGGAGATTATTAGGATGGTGAGACTATCGGGAAGATCACGAATCTAATTCATGAGTTTCAAGATCTGCTCCTTGCAAAATTCTCAAAAATGAAAGGGATTTTTGAAGACCTTGGAGAAATGAAGATACCTTTAAATCCCCATGCAAAACCTATCAAGAAGTGAACATATCGATTGAATCCATAGTATAAAGAAAAATTCAAGGAATAGTTGGACCAAATGATGGATGCAGGTGTCATAGAACCTGTAGAAAAATCAAAGTGGATCAATCCAACAGTAGTGCCAGATAAAAATACTATTGGTAAAGTGTGGATTTGTTTCAACCTAAGAAAATTGAACGATGCTTGTTTACATGACCCATTTTCGACTCCATTTACCAATGAGGTGTTGGAGCGTGTCAAGGGTCAAGAGATTTATTCATTCACTGATGGGCTCTCTAGCTACCATCATATTAGAATCAAAAATGAATACTGACACAAGACAACCTTTGTGACGGAGTGAGGTTGTTTCCAATAAAGAGTAATTCCCTTTGGATGCAAGAATGCTCCTGTTATTTTTTCCAGTATAGTAGTGGTTGCCTCCAAATATTTTATTCATAAATTTCTTGAGGTCTACTTCAATGATTGGACCATATTTGGGCTCATTAAGGATCATATTTAGAGCCTCGGGATGATGTTGGAACATTGTCACCAGTATCAAATTTCACAGAAGTTAAAGAAATTTGTCTTTTGTGCCTTGTTTGGAATTATGTTGGGCCATGTAGTTTCTCGTGATGGAATCTTGGTCGACCATGCAAAAATTGTGATTATTGTCAACCTACAACCACCTACCACAGTTAATCAATTGAGAGAAACATTAGGACATACAAGATATTATCGAAAATTTATTAAAGGATATGCGGATGTGATTGCTCCAATGGAAAGGTTATTGAAGAAGGATGTTAAGTTCCAGTGGATGAAAATTTACTAAGAGAGTCTTGAAACTTTAAAGAAAAAAATGTTTACAACACCCATGCTTGTATTTCTAGAATGGACAAATGAATTTCATGTACATGTCGATGTGTCATCTGTAGCGCTCAGCGTGGTACTAGCAGGTCCTAGCAAAGGGTCGATTGATCATCCTATTATCTTCGCTAGAAAAAAATTATCAACAACAGAGAATAACTATACCACAATGAAAAGAGAAGGACTGGATATGGTATACACTTCGCATAAATTCATACACTATTTACAAGGTGAAAATTTCAAAATGTACACAAATCATTCAACTTTAAAATATCTAGTTAATAAGCCAGTGTAAGGGGAGAAGATTCGTCGATGGCTTCTCATTTTCCAAAAATTTTACTTTAAAGTCATTGTTGAACCAGGTTGACTAAATTCAGTACCAAACCATCTGTTGAGGATCGAAAGTGGAGATGAACCTGGTAACCTCGACGATATTCTCCCTGATGTGCAGATATTTGCGATAACAATATTCGATTATCATTACAGAGACATCATACAATTTTGTAGTATAGGTTATGCACCATCTAAATTTACTACTGCACAGAAGAAATAGTTAGTTGTGTGAGCTACAAACTTATAATTGATCGTTGGACAGTTATATAAAAATGGGCCTGATGAGATTCTTCGTCACTATGTCCTAGAACACGAGCGGTCAATGATAGTAAATGAAGTGCATGTTGGTGTCACATGAGGCCACTATGCTAGAAAAGCTACAGCATGAAAGATATTGCAAATAGGATTGTAGTGGCCCACCATGCATGTGGATGCCTGAGAATACTATCAAAGCTGTGATGTCTATCAAAGAACTTGAAACATGACATTCTACACTCTTCTATAATGTATCCTATTTAACAAAAAGTGAAAATATTCCTAGAATATTTCGTACTTTGTACCATTGGAAAGGTCTTGAAATTATCTACAACTTTGTTGTTTTTCATTTTTTCTAATTCCTTACCATAAAATCATCTTTTATAACATGTGTTTTTACTAAAACTCCCACCGCAACCAAACGGTAAGGAATTAGAAAAAAATCAAAACAATAAAGTTGTAGATAATTTCAATACCTTTCCAATCATATAAATTCCTCCCAATTCTGAGTTACGAGTGAAAGGTTATGCCCAAAATATCAAATATTCCAAGAATATTCACACTTTTTGTTAATTAGGATACATTTGGGGAAAGATAAAACCTTATGAAGTTGTCATGATGAGATGAAATACCATACCCCAAATAACTTTGTAGGAATTTGAAAAATGGTTCATTTATTTTGTAGGACCTATTAGTCCAACGGGGAAGCGCACAGGTGCAATATATATTATTACTGCAACTGGCTACTTGACCAGATCGGTTGAAGCAATGCTAATAAAATGTTGTACTGCTACGACTACTGCAAATTTTTTGTTCAAAAATGTTGTGACTAGATTTAGATGCCCAAATATTTTGATAAGCGATCAAGGCAAGCACTTTGTCAACCAGTTGATTGAGGAACTGAGAGAAGAATTCCAGATCCATCATAGAAAGACAACACCATATAACCCTCAAGCGAAAGGCGTCATTAAAGCATTTAACAAAATATTAGAGAATGCATTGACAAAGATTTGCAATGTCTAAAGAGTTGACTGGGATAAAACAAAATTCGTGGTATTATGGCCATATAGCACAACCAATAAGAAGTTAACAGGCCGGACTCCATTTCACTTGGTATATGGAAAAGAAGTTGTGATGTTGATGGAATACATTGTACCCAGCCTAAGGATTGTTGCAATCACAGAGATGACAGATGTTGGTGTTGTCGAGGAAATATGGTTGCAGCTGATACAGTTGGAGGAAGATCGTTTTGTTGCAGGATATCATAAAAATGTTGAGAAAGAACAATAGAAATTATGGCATGATCTCGACATCAAGAACAAGGAGTTTTAGGTCAAAGGAATTGTTATTATGTATTATAGCAAATTCTCAAGCATATGGGTAATCTAAAAACATATTGGCTTGGCCCATATATTGTAACGCATACCACTAACGAAGGTACAGTGCAATTGCAAAAAATGGATGGAACCTTGTCAAAGGATTGGTGAACGAAAGTCATCTAAAGCCTTATCAGGATAGTCGTGACTTGGGCGACTAGAAAATTAATAAATAAATGAAAGAAAAAAAACCCTCTAAAAATTTTTGTTTTATCGTAGAAAATGAATTGTCACAAGAAGAAGAAAAAAGCATCGTAGATAGATAGTACGTCAAAGAGAATGAAAAACTCTCGTAGACTCTTTGTCATACAAAAATGGAGAAGTGATGATGAAGACAATCTATTTGTTGCAAGAAAAGGAAAGTGTATAAGGTTGGATACAAATCACAGGAAGAACGTTGCTATCACAAGTTAAAATGGAGTCATAGAAATGACAGCTGGACATAATTAATTCCAAGGCATTCATAATTAATTTAAAGGCCCGAGAGATTTTGGTGGCATACTTTTTTGCCACTTCTATCTTTATTACATAATAACTACCACTGATGTGATAGGAGAGTGGTGGCATGCATATAAGTTTCCTAATAATTACTTGGACGATCATCCCATGTGACGGAAAGGAAAACTACATTTCCATTAACTGCTTGATCTTGTGGAGTACTAATGGAATGAACGATTAGACAATATCACCATTCACACCAAAGTTTCAATTCATTATGCTGCATTCAAGAGAGATATTATTGTTTGCAATATCAAGAGTCAAAGTGACTTGCCCTTAAAGCATGGTTATTTCAATTTCCAGTACTAGAACCATTGCAGAATCTGGTGTCATGACTGCATCACCCACACAAATTATGGAAGAAACTTCCATATATGTTCCATCATAGGCCATGACTACCAAATAAGATGACCAAGTTCCATTGATCCCCACGGTAAGGTTACAACCAGACCCATTTGGTTCGTCAATAGGGAAGCACTCTGGAAACGGAAAGAAGAAATCACCAACACCACCACCACCACCGGAGGAGGAGGAAGAACCACGTTCTGCGACTATGCTGCCACCATATATTCCATCAAGATAATATTATGCACCAAAATTAGAGTTCCTAAGAATGCACGGTACCTATTGGAGGAGCAAGTCGGTAAGCCGACTTGAATGATAGCCGACTTAGTCAGTCAGCTGACTAAGTCGGTCAACCAACTAGTTGGAGATTAGGTCGGCCACCTAAGGTCGTGTCGGTTGAGTGAACCGACAGGTAGTTATTTGTAATTGTTTTGTAATTCATATATATTAGGTTGTTGAGCCAGATGAGAACTCAGTTCAGTTCTCTGTATTGTATTGACCCTCTCATGTTAATATAATCTGTATTCTCTCTACTTGTTCTTATCTCTTGTCTCTGTTTGTGTATATATGTTTTAGTATGTATTATTGGTAACCTTATGTGATCTGTGAGATTACAACATCGGTTCTATTTCCAGTAGTACATGTCTGAGATGTATGCAAGAAGATGATATCAGAACAGGAGATTAAGGACTGGTGGGAGCATAAAGTAGCAAATTATTTGCAGAATTATGCACGGAGAAATAGATTGATGACCGCACAAGCAAAGGAAAGATTCTTTACGGAGACACATGAGAAGTTTGTAGAATAAGTGCCCAACTGCTGAAGAAACTCTTGGATGAAAAATCCGGAAGGAACTAAAGATCAACAGTTACTAGAAAAACTGATTTGAGGGGGAAGAACAAACTTGTCGGAGTGGTTTGAAAACATCGTCGACAAATCCTGCAATGAGCAAGCAGTAGAAGAAAGGACTTCAGTGAAAACTATCAAAAAGAAATTCTACACAAACCTCACCGAGCAATTTTTATGTTCCTTACCGACCTTGTTGTTTAAGTTCTTGATCAAGAAAGGAGTGGGTCACATTGTCGAACCTCGACCATCATTTCGCGGACCACCATTAAACCCTAATTGGGTGGAAAAACAAAAGAGGTGGGAAAAATTCATTACCAAAAGGGAGTGGGAATACTTCCAAAGCAAGTAGATAGAACTATCCAGGATTTCTAAATCGTTGGCTAGGCTATGGGGGGGTAGTTGGTCATATGTCAGGATAAAGTGGAGTGGATTCTAGTCAACTAAGGAAGATACCAATCACCAATAATGAGAAGTCAGCCTAAAAAGGAAATTGAGAGGACAGTGTAACGCAAAGGTATGGTGGACTTCCAGAAAATAGAGAGGGAGAAGAGGCTAGAAAGAAGGGAAGAAAGAAGAGAAAGAGCCTTAGCGCTGCAGAGAGGAATGAGTACTAGGGTGACCGACCAGGAAAGACATCCGCTGAGGTTGGGTCATGATCGACAAGAAAAAGGCGTGGAAGAAGAGGCATCCCCTATGGAAGAAGAATTATGGATAGAGCAGCAAGAAGCTCTCCATTTAGAAGTTCCCCAGGAGGTAAAACCTCTATCTCTAATGAATCTGAGTACCCGGATATGAGCCATTGTCGAAGAGGACCTCAAACTAGGAGCTGGTGACTTTGGTATATGGAGTCAACTGGACGACGAGACATACACTGGTAGACATCTAATTATCTGTCGACTAGAAGAAGGAAATTGGGTCACACTTCAAGCAATACCCTACAACCAAAGTATCCACTTACTTTACCCGACACATGAAGTAGCACCCCCCCTACCAAATACAGCTTTGGAGAACACAGAACATTCAGAACTACGAACAAACAATTGCAGTTGGACATCGACAGAAGAAGTCGACAATAATCGACTGCTCATCGAAGAAGAAATGACAACTAAAACAACCAACAGAAATGAGAGTTCTGTTGACGATAGTTTGGCAGATAGGAATAAGCAAATAACCCCACTGCCCACACCACCACCTCCACCATCACCACCTCCTGAAGAAGATAGTGATAGTGACTCCGACATGGGTCACGGGTCAGCACACATCCCTCTATATGAGGGTGATGAGGACCCCAAACGACACTGGTTCGTCTGTGAGTCGACTTGGGAGGCTAACCAAGTTACGGATGAAGACAAGCAGATGGCGCAGTTCGCTGGTGCCTTGAGGAAAAGGGCATTAACTTGGTACATGACCTTTTCTAAAATAACCCGCTGAGCAACCAAAGCTGAAGTCAAAGTGCAATTCCTATCATTTTTTAAAACTCCAAATGCAAAACATCTGGTAGCAAAGAAGCTAAAGACAACATCGCAGAAGCCAGGAGAAACTGTCCGCGATTACGATAAATGATGGAAAGACCTTCTTAGCCAATTGGACTATGTTATTGACAAACAATTATTAATCCAGTGGTTTCTTGCAGGTTTATCACATAAAATTTGTTGACACATAAGTCTGGAGACATTCAAGACTTATGAAGATGTGCTTACAAAAGATCTCTAAGTAGAAATGGATGAGGACATACTAGAATACTCCACCGATCACAGACTAGAAGAATAGCTTGCGATTGTACAAAAGTCATTAAAAGAATTAAACCTCAAAAGTCAGGATATCTGGTGCACGAAGTGCTCAACAGTCGGACATTCAAAAGACAACTGTCGACAGGACATCAGCCGACAGGACATCCGATTTGTGTAGACAAAATGTTTTTGCGACATTTTCCAAGAGTGTGGAGACCATTCAACAAAAGATTGACCATTCAATATGAAGAATGGAAAAGCATCATGGTGTGCAATTTATGAAACTAAAAATCATAACACTGCCGAATGCCATATGAATCTCAAGAATCGATAGAATTATCATGCAGTCTATCAAACCAATGCAGTTGCATAGAATAATGAGCAAAACAACGTGCCAAATGATCAGAACAATCAAAGATAAAAAGGTCGAAGATACAAGCGCCAGTATGACAATCGACATGGAGGCTATGGAGGTCGAGGTCAATTCTTTGGAAATCAAGACAACCGACCACGTGGGCCCATCCAATGTTTCACATGTTACAAGGGAGGACACTGACATGCAGACTGTCCATACAAGGACAGGACTGACCTAAAATTCTATACTAATTGTGGTGTAGGGGATCACTCATTAGAGGACTGCCCTATTATGCTTGAAAATATCAATAAAAAGAAGAATGTTAATGTCTTGTCATATGTGCAAAAACATGATATTATCAATACAAAGAATTTACATATTGTAACTTGACAAGGGACAAAAACAGGAAATGATAACCCACGAATCAGCAAAATTAAAAAAAAATGTCTACCCTGATCCAGTTAAAGAAAAACAAATATATAAAGATGCAACAAATATATTAAATAATTTTCCCGACAGGAAGAAGCAAACGACAATCAACATAACACAGTAAAACAGCTAATACAGCTAGTACAAAAAGATAACTCAGTATCTCAATTCATCGACTTATTATATGAAATAAAACATAGCAACACTGAAAAACAAGCGAAGAATATATGCAGTCTAAATCAAAAAGATAAAAGTGATGTCAACCCACTTGTCGACCTGGAAATTGAAGGATACCATGTTCGACAATTTGTACTCGATTTCGAATCACAGGTAAATATTATGACTCAAGACACATGGGAACAGTTAGGCAGACCTCGATTATATGAATCAGGAATATACCTAAAACTGGCAGACCAAGGCCTAATTGAACCTATTGGAGTTTAGAAAAATGTCGACACAACGATAAAAGGTATATCGACTAAAGTCGACTTTGAAATTATTAACCCTAAGGAAGGATCCAGTTCCTTCCCATCGTTAGTAGGTCGACCTTGGGGAGAAAAATGAAAGCCTCAATATCCTTGGACAAAGAAAGAATCAAATCAAAAGGGAACAGACAAAAATTCATAGTACTTATTCATCCATCCCAAGGAGAACCTTGGACTAAACCTATCGATGAAGAAGTCGACATCCAACAACTCTATCAGATACAAAACAATGAAGATTATACAGAACCTAATATCTATGGAGAACTTCATTTAGGAAATCAAGACTCAGTACGATATAATTCAGATGTAGAATTATATTATTGGGAAGTCGAGAACTATGAAACGCAAGCAAGAGGGTGCTGGACTATTCAGAAAATACAGAAAAATTCCACCCAACAGTGCTTCATAGTATCCATTGTCCCAAAAATATTTGAAAATAAAATTAGGGAATACCCTAGTCTAAAACCAACATATGTAAACACTACACAAATACCAATATATAAGGAAAGAGAATCACCAGTCATGCATATAGAACAAGTATCCAAAAACATCGGTGAACATGGCCGACTTCAAAGCCTAGTGGAGACTTTTACAGGCCAAGCTGCTAGATGGTGGGATACACATCAATCAAGATTGCATACATGGACAACAGCTTCCACTTTATTCATAAAAATATTTGGAGGGAAAAAACTAACTAATCAAGCCCAAATATCTATATTCATTCAAGGACAGAATCCAGAAGACCATATAAGGAGGTGTGAAAAAGAATGGAAACGACTTGGGTACAAAGATGAGCGTGCATGGCCACACCTATTCCCATCAACCCTCTCCGACTTACCAAACGAATGGTACAAGATGGAAGAAGCCTGAGGTGAAACATTTCTCTGGCATGAACTTAGAGAAAATTTTATCAAAGATTTCAACTTTATACCACAAACTGAGAATTTGGTCAAAATAGCAAAACAGATTAAATAATTTTTCCATTCAATAGAAAACAAACCCTTAAAAGATAACCGACAGACAATGGACTGTAACAATATACAAACCAGGACAATACCACAATTGACAAGACTACAGTTAGAAAATGAAAATACAGAAGGGAAAAGTTTTAAATGGAAATCAAATCATGTCGAAACGACCAAACCTATTCGCACAGTACTCAAAGTTGAAACAACCGACAAAGAGAATACCAACCGAATGACTGTAGCTGACTTTCCTACCACATTCTCATAGTTTAAGGAAGGAAGTCGACCAATCAATGAAGCCAAAGCACCAGAATGGCTAGATGCTAAAGTCAAAACTAGAGAGTTCGACATCTCAAATGATGAATGGCCAAAAATGGCAAATATTGGAGACTATTGGAGTGAAGAACAAGCAACAGAAATAGTGAACTTACTAAAAGAGTTCCAGGATGTATTTGCTAGAGATTGTACAGACCTCAAAGGTTTAGTCCATGAAATGGGTGAAATGAAATTTGACACTAAACCTGATGTTCTACCTGTGAATAAAAGACCATATAAACTAGCTCATAAATACAAAGAGATAGTAAAAAATGAGATTGATAACATGCTTGCAGCAGGCATTATCTACCCCATTGACCAATCAGAATGGGCAAGTCCAATGGTTGTTCAACCTAAGAAACATAATCCGACCAAACTAAGAATTTGTGTCGACTTCAGGGAGCTAAATAAAGTGACACTAACAGACCCATTTCCAACTCCTTATGCAAATGAAATCTTAAATGAGGTTGGAGGACATGAATGCTACTCATTTACAGATGGATTATCAGGTTATAACCAATTGCCAATAGCTAAAGAATATCAGAAAAAGACAACATTTGTATGTGAATTTGGCTCATTTGCTTATAGGGTTATGCCTTTTGGACTTAAAAATACACCTGCAGTCTTTTCAAGGATTGTGGTCAAAACATTCCAAGAATATATTTACAAAACCATGGCAATATACTTTGATGATTAGACAATATACTCCATGTTAAAAGACCACTGCAAATGGCTAAGGCTTATGTTGGAAAGATGTCGACAAATCCAGTTAGCTTTGAACATCAGGAAGTGCATATTTGTGACCCCCATAGGGATATTGTTAGGATACATTGTCTGTAAAGAAGGAATTAAGGTCGACTTCGCAAAAATAAAAATTATCGTTGACTTAAAACCACCAGTGAACTCAAAACAAGTTAGGATGTTACTAGGTCATACAGGATATTATAGAAAATTTATAAGATATTATTCAGTCATGACCTATGCACTAGAAGAAATATTAAGGGAAGATAAAGAGTTCGACTAGACAAAAGAGCGTCGTATATCATTTGAAAAACTAAAAAGAAAACTAGTTAAAGCACCTATCCTAAGGTTTCCAAACTGGTCAACTAAATTCCATGTCCACATCGACACATCAGGCCTAGCAATAGGAGCAATCCTAACTCATCCAAGAGATTATGGAATGGATTATCCTATAGTTTATAGTGGCATAAAACTAAACAAAGTTGAACGAAACTATTCGATGACAGAAAGAGAAGCATTAGGAATGGTCTTTGCACTACAAAAATATTGACACTACCTACTAGCTAACCCATTTGTCTTCTATACCGACCACCAAGCACTAAAATACCTTGTCAATAAGCCACTACACCATGGAAGAATCTGTCAATGGCTACTTCTATTCCAAGAATTTTAATTCGAAGTCGTGATCAGACTAGGTAAGTTAAATGTCGGTCCTGACCACTTATCCCGAATTGACACAGGGGAGGAACCGACAAGAGTCGAAGATGACTTACCAGATGCACATCTATTTCGAATAGAAGCCGTCTCAACAAATTTAGAGGAAATAGCTCAATTTTTAGAAGATGGACAAGCACCAGAAGGTATGAGTACAAAGAAGAAACAAATTTTAGCCATGAAAGTTGCACCATATAGCATCATAAATGGATTCTTGTACAAAATGGGCTTAGCCAACATCCTTAGGAGGTGTGTACTGGATCACGAAAGAAATAATATCATGCATGAAGCACATTACGGACCTGCTGGACACTTCCAAGCAGACATGACTGCAAAGAAAATCCAACAATCAGGGTTGTGGTGGCCGACACTTCACAAAGATTGCAAAAATTTTGTAAGCCAATGTGACCAATGTCAACGACTGGGTCGACCCCTGCCTAGCACAGAAATTCCTTTGATATCAGTAAACCCAAGTTTGACATTTGAAATTTGGGATATCGTATTCATAGGACCATTTCCCATACCAGCAAAAAGAACAGGTGCAAGGTACATAATAACTACAGTCGAGTATGTAACCAAATGGGCAGAGGCAAAACCAGTCGACACATGTTCTAGTGAAATAGCCGCAAAATTTATTTATGAAAATACTATCACCCGATTTGGATGTCCATTAACCCTAATCAGCGATCAGGGAACACACTTTATCAATAGAACTATCAAATCCCTAATAGAGCAATTCCAAATCCACCATTGTCAGAGTACAGCATACCATCTTCAGTCGAATGGAGCAATTGAAGCATTTAACAAAACACTAACAAAAGGATTAACAAAAATATGTAATGCAGACAAAGACGACTGAGATGAAAAGATACCTACAGTACTATGGGCATACAAAACATCATACAAATGTTCAACTGACCAAACCCCCTTTCAACTAGTGTATGGACAAGAAGCAGTAGTTCCATTACATTTCTGACAACAGGCACCTATTATCGCAAAGATTTTACTTGTCGATGTCGAACAAGGAAGAAAGGACCGACTATTGTAGCTAAGTAAACTCGAAGAACACCAACTAATGGCAATACAACATCAAGAAATCCAGAAATAGCAACAAAATGCATGGCATGATAGAAACATCAGATACAAAAACTTGTCGGTAGGAGACCTTTCTTTACCATACAATAGTCGAGTAAAAGGCAAACCTAAAAATCTCCATGCAGAATGGATGGGACCTTATGTTGTCAAAGAAATACATGCCAATGGATTAGTCCGATTAAGGACGTTACAAGGCGCAGTATTTTAGAAGCTCGTTAATGGGGCCCGACTAAAACGCTACAGAAACTAAACAAATCTACAACAACAAAAAAACACATATAACGACCATAACAATTAAACAAAAGCTATAAAAATCTAAAAAGAAAAAAAGCAAAATAGTTCTGATACACGCACAAAATTATGACAAGGAATGACCATTTTCACAATCCACATCATGCCCATTGACACGATACCATCGAAATATTTCATAACTAACATCGACCGATGACCTCGATAGTCCCATCATGCATTCATGACTTCAAGCACCAAAACCAAATCACCAGTAATGCACACTCAAGTGTTCTTGCTGGACCATCACGTCTACCATTAATACACTCCTCAACAAAAACATCCAATGATTCAACTATAAATACTGAACCACCAAAGGATCATTCACCGCAATTCAAACAGAGAGAGAAACAGAGCAACCAAATGACTAAAATCCAAGAACATCGAAATAAAATCAACCAGCAGACCGACAAGATGGCACCAAAATAGAATAGATCCTCAACCAAGACCAAGGAACTACAAACCACGGAGACACCATTAATGAGGAGACTAAAGAACATCAAGAATGCTAAGATGCAAGAGGGCTCATGGACAAAACTATGGACCGAGATAAAAGAGTGGGCTTACGTCGACAAGAAGCCTACCCCCGCTGCAGAGAAGATGCAACACAGTACCATTATAAATTATGTCAACACGCCACTCATGGCCAATTTTGTAGGCACAAAAGAAACAACAGTAAAATTTATCATAAGTCATTACCACAACGGCCGATTTTACTTCAATCGACCGATCGACATCTCTGGGGAAGTCATTTACAAACTGACAGGGCTATCAAACAAAGGAGACCCAGTACCCGTCGATATCAAAGAAGGATTGGTTGAAGAACTAACAGGGTCAGCATCGGGAAAAAACTCAAAAGGGTTAATGATTAGTCACATAACAACTCGAACACCACAGATTGTGGCCAAAATCATAGTTGTTACACTCACAATGGCAGGTCATGGAAGCGACCTCAAACTGAATATGCTAGAGGCAGTAGACACCATTGCAACCAATGGAAAGGTATATAGATGGGCTGAGTATGTCGTCGACATGATCAAAAAACATCTGTGAGAAATGCCAAGAGATGGGAGGAATTATCAGGTTCCTGTCCCTTATCTTATAGATAGTAATGTTCTTTATTTTCCCTGAAGGAGACAAACACTTTCAAGAACCGACAAGATTTCATATGTGGATATTCAAACCATTCTCCCAGAATGGAACAATGAAGGAACTTGCCAAGGGAAAGGTGCTATTGGAAAACTAGCTTTAGCAGCTCAAAGTCCGCGCAACTAGATGGAGGGTGCCTCAGAGCATCCGACGAAGTCTACCCAAAAAGGCCCACATCCAGCTAGAGCTTGACCATACCGCGATGTGGTACATGCAGGGCACCAAACCAAATGCAAAGAGCCTCGACTACTATCCGACAGTCGAATAAATATTTCGGGAGCTATCTCGACAAGCTGGAACAAAAGTGCCAATACCAGCAAGAGCAAAGGAAGCAGACTTCTCGATAGAGGAGCCATTGACAGACCAGGAGAAGGAGGAGGATTATGAGCTTAACTTATACATCAGTACCTTTGTATCAGAGGAGACACTGGTAGAAGGCACTAGCCGACTACTAATCATAATCAAACTTCCGACAGCACAAAGGAAAGAGACACACACAGAATAGAAGGTAACCAATCTAGCTGAAGAAAGTCTCATCCCGACCCAAGACCCAAGGGGAGAAATAGAAACTAAAAATCCAGATTATGCTCTCACCAAGGACAATATAACCAGATTGTCGAAGGAGATAGCAGCCTCGAGAAAAATAAATAAAACATAGGAACAAGAGAAAGGGAAAGGTAAGCGTAGGCTTATAATTGTAGAGTCTTCAGAGGATGAGGAGGAACTGGTAGCTACAGCCCTCGACATAATAGAGGACGCCACAGCAAACAATGTGCCGATGGAGACCCAATTTCAAAAATTTGTCGAGGCAAGGGCACAACAAGGTTGACAAAAGAAGGCGAAGAGCACAAACACTTTGACGACCGAAAATGTTGTGGATCTTGTGTCTACACCCCCACCTCCGTCTCCAAAAAAAATAACAGAGGAGCTAATACCTCAACAACTTTCAGTAATCCCACTGGACTTATGCAAGAATTCTATGTCAGAGGTTGTCAAGGAAAAATACAACCGTGACAGATACCTCCATGCATACATTGAAAAACTGCCTGAAATATTCACCACGGTACAAAAACTCTCTACCAAAGCCCCTTTGTTTGAAGCTGGTGGATCCAGACAACCTGGCCAAGTACTCCAGAGGCTAAAGACTTTTTCCAATATGACTTCGACCTTTGAGAGAAATGTCGACAAAGAAGCTGAAGTTATCGCATGTCGGATCACGTCTATCACTCCGACCAACCCTGAACCGACCGGAGACGAGGAAGGAGAAAACATGGAGTACATAAGTCAAGAAATCGACCAAATATTCTCTGACCTGGATTCACCCCCTCAAATGGAAAATCCACCACTCAACCACACTTCCACCAACCCAATCACACCCGACCATTCATAGACCCCATCACCACCACCTCCCGACTCAAAACCCTTAATTCAACCAACTGCACCAGAACCACCTCCACCGCAACCATTAGCGACAATCGCATCCACTTCTGGACCCTATGCATCCAACCAACTAGAGGAAAAACTAGATGCAGTAGTCATCCCACCACCCCAACCAGAAATACCATCCATCACTGCTTCCCCACAAACAAAAAATCCAGACCTGACTCTTGCAGGTACATAGGTGTCGAAACAAGCAAAAACATAGAAGCACAAGAAGAAGATGGAGAAAAAGAAGAAGGTCCATCATGAACAGACAACAATGGTCCACATCATTCAACTTGGGTCGACCACTGCGGTCGATGCAACCAAGTTGAAAGATGCAAAGCTAGGACAACTCCTAGAAACACTGGCAATTAAATCAAAGATAAGGATCCAGCAGATATGTAAGGAGCTCGACAACAATGAAAAATAACAAGTCGAGTTTCTCAATAAATGCAGAATCCTTGTACAAATGGTGATACTAGGACCAGCAGAGGTTGACACCGACAAACCACTAGAAAAATCTTATTAGTTGTTTGAGAGCATGGTGTCGGCACTGCAGGCACAAATTCAAGACACAAAAGAGGAGCAGAAAGAAGAAATCGTCCGACTATTGATGGAGGAGTCTATCATTACAGAAGAAGTACTGTGAGACTGGTCTGCTTACTATGGGCAAGTCTATCAGTGAACTAGGCAAACCCGACAAGAGATCCAAGCACTAGAGAAGAGGAAAAGAACTAACAAAGCACTCAAACGCACAATTGAAGATCAAATAGTGCTTGAAATAGCTAAACTACAGAAGCTCGAGCGAGAAGCACATCAATGGGTGCAACAAGCCATTCCAAACCTGGAAAAAGTAGACATCATTTGCTTGCAGATGAAAATACTACTGGAGACAGCGGAGGAAAAGGACCAGCTTATGGGTCCTAACATGGAAAAAATAGCAAAAGTTTCCATACCAAAGAAAATGTCAATCTTATCTAGTATAACTACACTAACCATCGACATATAGAAAATTTTGCAGAGTTGGACAGATTTCCAACATCAACTGGCAATGACAGCTGAAGCAATTGTCGAAGTCTGTGTACAGAAAAGACCAACCATCAGACTTCACAGCCCATGAAGACCAAGCACAAAGAATGACTACTTAGATGGACAAAGAAATTTTAGGTACCTTTCTATTTCTTCGGGACAAAGAAACGTTTTGTTTGTGGGGGAGATGTTGGAGGAGCAAGTCGATAAGCCAACTTGAATGATAGCCGACTTAGTCGGTCAGCCGACTAGTTAGAGATTAGGTTGTCCACCTAAGGTCGTGTCAGTTGAATGAACCGACAGGTAGTTATTTGTAACTATTTTGTAATTCATATATATTAGGTTGTTGAGCCAGATGAGAACTCAGTTCAGTTCTCTGTATTGTATTGACCCTCTCATGTTAATATAATATGTATTCTCTCTACTTGTTCTTATCTCTTGTCTCAGTTGTGTATATATGTTTTAGTATGTATTATTGGTAACCTTATGTGATTTGTGATATTACAACAGTACCCACTGGTAGCACCAACTGTGCCAAAAGGAGTTCAAGTATCACAGAACATTCTTGCAAACCTTAAGAAGCTAACCT
Organism: Pseudotsuga menziesii; assembly: GCA_001517045.1. Classification (NCBI taxonomy): domain Eukaryota; kingdom Viridiplantae; phylum Streptophyta; class Pinopsida; order Pinales; family Pinaceae; genus Pseudotsuga; species Pseudotsuga menziesii. Next base: position 358,109 of record LPNX010032382.1, read on the forward strand.
TTGTTGATCATGACATACGAGAATTTCTAGACTTGGACATGAAGAGCTACATGGTTCTTGTACAAGATACATCGGATAAACTGAAGCACCTAGTTACAATGGAATGGGAAAGAGGACTAGACCAAGCAAGTTTAATGTCGTTGATGTATATGTCGCATTTTCGTCGAACCATAGAGGTCAATGCATGTGTCAAATAATTACTGGTATCATTCCATGATGGTTGCCTATGGATCAACGGAAACATTTGTGTGGATGTAGAGCTAATAGCAGCGATTATAGGGCTTCTAATTGTAGGCATAGGCCCAACGTCATTTTTCAAAAAAGACCAGGAAACTCTGCTAACGAACAAGATAAAATATAAGTATGATTTTTCCAAAGATACTAGAGGCTTTTTAATATCCTCCATCAATGACCACACTATTCGGTTCGTAACTAAGGTTTTAGCTACCAAGTTGGTATAGAAGATGCAACCGAACTAATGTACTATAGGAATGATTGCAATGATTGAACTCTGTGTGGAGGGGGTTCAAATGAACTAGTCGCATTATCTATTAAATGAGTTATTAGCAGATGTGTAGGAGTCGCAGGAGAAAGGTACCTCATTCCATTATTCATGGTTACTCATTTCGATTTCATTTTTTGCATGGTCAAAACTAGTGAACTACCAAGGGGTAGATATACCAATATGATGTCGGGGGCTTGATACCAGAATCCTTGGTTCAAGAAAGATAAAAGATATTGACAAAGAGACACCAATGTACAATTCTTTATGGATGGAGAGGCCCTGGGACATCATGTGAAAAAGCAAGAAAGAATTTTGAATGAGAGTGTTCAACAGTTTCAAAACATTATTAATCTTATAATTGCACCCCATCACATCTTATTGTAGTCGTGACAATATCCACAACGCTAATGGTTAGCGACCCAATACTTGCTATCCGAACAAGAAGTTGATGCCATTACCCAAGTTTATCTGGAAGAATGGCGAGTCCCTATCATGGATGACGATCTATCTACAAAAGAAGATCTGTGATAGGACGATCCAATGACATAGAAGGATGGAGAACAGGGAGGGGACCCACCTCCAGAAACACAAGATACGCAAAATTCTCCCAACCCTCCCTGGAATGATTCTAGTGAAACCCAAACATATCTAGTGGTGGGCGATAAGAGGAAGGAGACTGAGCAGCCTGAGACAAGGCATAAGAAAAGGAAGGATGACAAAACAACATGAATTGTTTCCCTTGATGGCAACAATTTTAACCTTCTAATGAAATCAATGAAGAAAATCGCTACACAGAGCCTAAAGAAAATGGATGAACGATAAATAGAGCTAATAGTCAGTATTATAGATTTAATACAAACGCTCTTCCAAGCATTCAAATAATTATGGGTCATGGTCAACTAGAAACCAAAAGTGACAGTGTCGCAGGACTCATTAGAGGAAATTTCAACTCAAAATGGGCCTCCTAAAAAGAATTAATAAAATAATAGTTAAAATAATAAAATAATATTTATTAATTTTGGAGGAAGAAAAGAAAAAAACTACTTTTTTGTTTGTATTTTTGACATATATCCCCGTGCTTTTACTCAAATTTCAATCGGGAGAGCTTGTTGGATGCGGAATTTATTTCCACATCCAACAAGCTCCCCCGATCGAAATTTGAGTAAAAACACGGGGAGATATGTCGAAAATAAAAACAAAAAAATTAGCTTTTTTTATGATACCTATCCCCAAATTTATATTAAAAAATTGTTTAAGACCTATACGGTATTTCAAATTTAAAACAATTTCATTGGCTAACACATGATGACAGGGAATTTGAATCAAAGTTAAGAGGCCCATTTTGAGTTGAAATTTCCTCTAATGTGTATGGCATGTAAGAAGAGCATCTGAATGATGTGTCGATACGTATTCCACTAATAAAGACTCAACTGCTTGGAGACAAACTTGAATTGGGAATGAGAAAGATGAATACCATGGCTAAGAACTTGGGCCATGTTATAATAGATTTTTCTCAAATGTCGTTGTATGAATTTTATGAAATACAAAATGTCGCAATCACTGAAATGAAGTTTAGAGAAGGCTCATTGATCAAGCAATTTTGATCATCGAATGAGACGGTTAGTAAGATGAAGAAAAGAGTCAAAGAAACTGAGTAGAAATCCAAAACCTAGGAGGAGGACAAGAATAGGCTCAACAATGTTGTAACACTTGCTTGCATTAATTTTGTAGATGAAGGAAGAACAAATGAAATGTTTATAGAAGCCAAGGTCATTCAACTTGGAAAAATCGTAGAGGACCTTCGCAAAAAGGTCGCAGATTTAAAAGCAAAGGTGAGACCCAATACACCCAACAGGTGCTGGAAGAAAGAAGGAAAACAACAACAGAGGTTGCCAAGAACATATAAGAAGAAGAGGCACTATGTACCAAGGAATTCAAACATGTTTCTCATACTTGTGAAGTGTTGATTGACAATGAAAATTTAGAGAAAGTCACGAAGAAGTTGTGCACTGCTGAGATAGAGGTGAATAAGATGAAGAAATTTCCCTTAGAAGAGAAAATGGCTAAGGCTGTTGAGATGAAGAAACTTCAACAACAAGTCATGGTGCTACATACTCAAGAGTAGCAACGAACTCACAAAGTTGTCGAATTGCAAGCCAAAGAAGAAAGAGTTACATCCATCATCCAACCTCTACACCAAAAAGTGTGACAAGTGGTAGATTCATCAGGAATTACAACCTCAGAACACATAAGTTCCAACCTTGTGGAAAATTTGCAGAAGGAAAAAGATGTGCGACGGGAAACATAGCAGATAGTGAAAATCTTCTAGGATTTTCAAAGTAAGGTCGTCACAATGACATGAGTTCAGATTAGTGTGGCTCGGGACGAACCACAGGTGAGTTTTGGGGGCATGTTGGCCCTAGGAAAAGATAGGCAGAATTATGCTCGAGAATATAAAGATTCCAGTCGCATGGCAGAGGAAGCTATGACAGAGGAAAAGATGCAACAGAAGCAGTTGTGGAAGAAAGAGCTATGACAAAAGTGGTTGTAGATGAAGTTGTGAGAGAAGCAACCACGTGGGAAGAGTCCGTGATAGAAGGAAAGTTGTGATGAGAGCAGTTGTGACAAAAGGAGCCATGATAGAAGAAGGCGTGCAACTGTTGAAAAGGACATCCCTAGAGGTTGTGGGTAAGAAGTTTACTAGAGTCAAGCGTGATTTAGGGTATAAAGCATCTTTGTATTTTGGGTCGATAGTGCCTACTGACAGTGGTAGCTGAATGAACGAGAATAGGAATGGCATTCTATCGACTAATAAAATGAATTCAACTGACTACGACGTGTAAGAGTCTATAAAAAGGAGAACCCAAGCTATGTTCGGGTTACTCTCTCGATTGGACATACACTCTATGTGGGTATTTTACAGTCTTTGTTAACTATTGTCAGTCTATAGAGTTGTAGAGTTGTAGAGAAGAGAGTTGATCCAAGTAGTTTGCGGATCGACAGTAGAGTGAAGGAGAGCAAACTTCAGAGACATAAGACCAGAGAGCATTAAAGGAGAGAGAAGCCTATATAAATTGTAAGATAATATCTAGAACAAAGTCTGCAAGTTGATTGCATAGATGAAAGGTGCCATATATTTTTCATGCCAAATGAAGAGCGCCTTTGTGATTTTTCCTGGATGGGTTTCTATGTTAAATGTTTTCTATGTGTATATTTGATGAATGTGCTATGTCGAATGAATGTATGTTGTGAATGAATGTATTTATTTTCTTATGAATGAATCCTTATACACATATGTCGCACTGTTGTTAGTTGGAATCGCCAATAAGGAACTATATTAATTGTTGTAATACCTGTCGAAGGATAAGTAGAGTCATATCTTGAATGCATGCAATAAGAGAAATAATGTAACCAGCGGCTTCGGTCGAATGAGTTGGTAAGGTGTTGTAAGAGGAGAAATCCCCACACAACTGCAGAAACTCGATTCTAACAATTACCCATAACAGATATCTCAGGTAAAACTGCATATGCATCGCAGACGCTGTCGACGAAGCACTGCTCTGTCGGGTCGATATCTTGGGCTTTGTTGACGAACAAACAAGGGACTAAACCTAGGTCGAAGGGAGAAGCGCCAACATATATATGTATTTCATTAATCTTTATAGATCCTTTAACAATTATTATCATTTAATATTATGATTGAATTATTATATTCACCATGTTAACTATGTAAATATCTCCTTCTTATCTTGATTTATTTTAATCCCAAATATATTAAAATATTGCAATTATTAAGAAAGATAAAATCCCTTAAACACCATTTTTTTCTAAATTTTTTATAATAAAAAATATTTACACCTTATTAGATTTGATTAGTCTTAATACTTAATATATACAAAGACGCTAATGATATACATATCATATCAGGTCATATTATAAAACACTCTCTCACTCGTATGAATGAATTATGCCCACAATTAATTTGAAGTTTTCCAAATGATCACAATGCTTGATTTAGTTATGATGTAGATTTATAACAAAAAAAATGAAGTCATATATTCCTTATAGAAGTGGGTCTTTCCCCCATCGAGAGCCTAGCTATGACTAGACTCTTGTTATACAAGAACAAAATCAATAACATGGGAGACCATAGACCCCCTAAGCTAGCTTTAAACTCTAGCCAAAACCACTTAAGGCTCAAGCGTGGGTGGTATAAAGATACCAGGTCTTGGTTAAATCACTGGGAGATCGATGAAAATGTTGCTTTGCAGAATATTGATAACATTAAAAATATTATTTCTTCTAAGTTTAAAGAAAAATTGTGGTGTGAGAAAGATTTAGAGGCTAAAAGAAAATTAAGACATTATAAGGAGGTCATCAACCCTACTCTAGAAGATCAAAAGTATCTCTCTGTTTTAATCAGTACTAAGAAAAAAATTAACATAGCTAAGATAAGAACGAACTCGCATGAGCTCCATAGTGAAACTAGTCGTTGGACAATCCCTAAAACACCATGGGTAGAAAGGATCTGCCACCTTTGTGAGAGTAAGAACATTGAAGATGAAAATCACTTCCTCTTAGAGTGCCCTGCGTACATCCACATTAGATCCCAGCTTCATAATCTTTGTTGCAATACCGACATTCCTAGCCTTTTAGCCTGTCAAAATTATAGTAAGCTCGAGACGCTTCTTTCCAAGCTCTTTGAGCATAGAAATATAACTTTAAAGCAAACTAATTAATTCTCTTCTTTAAGTCCGATAGAGGAAAGTTTGGTCTCAGGGGACGTTAACCACCATCATCATCATCATCATCATAATATTTTGTTAAAATGGAAATTTTGAAAAATTTTGTTGTTAAAATTGCATTTTTAAATACATAAATAAATTTAACATTATTAAATAACCTTACTACATTTTTTAAATATTAATAGTTTATATAATATAATAATTAATTTCTACCATTCTGAAAAATGTCTTAAAAATTTAATTTTTAATCAAATCTTTGGGAAATGTCAAAATTTTGAAATTGAATTTTCTTTTCAAAAAAACTATTACCTGGTGAATCATGTGTCTCCTTGCCCTTTTACGAAGTCCAATGTCACGATTTCTTGAGAAGAGGGGAACCCGTTTAGTGTGGGGTCTTCTGGGGCTTCACGGATGGATGTATTTCATCGCGAGTCTGCTTCTATGATGAAGCATAAAGCGCGAGTATACAGCTTTGTGTCACATAAATACTTTCGTTATATTTGTACCTGTTTGAAAGGGCGATAGGGATGATGTAAATTGTTGGATTTGAAATATGAAGTTACACGTACAATGTCAACCATTCAATGTTGTTAATGGGACGTAAATGTTCTGCTCAGGAGTTACAATGTCAACCATTTAATGTTGATGTTCTTAATGGGACGTAGATTGTTGGCTTTGAAATAAAAAGTTATGGTCCCCGACATACAATGTCAACCACGGATAGTTATCTCATATTTTAATATAAATTTTACACAATCTTCTTGTCGCCAAAGGGCTATAGATCTTATTGTTGCTCTTATTGTGGTTCGTATACATCTAGTGAAAGGATGGGACTACAAGTTCACTGTATTTTTAACCCGGACCTATTACAACAATGGACGATCTAATAACTCATTGTTTCATGTCATATAAATCCTACTTGTCAGTAACAATATATGCCTAAAGTTAATAGCAGGGTGGCTGCACAGCAACTAGTTGTATCTCAAGCTGAGATTCAAGCTGATTGGTGTTTGTATAATAGGTAATTGCATCTCAAGTTGATTGAGATCCAACCGCCTACTACTCAGCTACAATCTCATTCCATTCAGGTTACTGCACATTCAACAACGTACATATCATATATCTCATGAGCACCATCATTAAATACAGCAGTACATCTCACCAGAAACATCATTAAATACACTGCTGCAGGTTTGAAAAATCTTGTTTTTTTGGTAAAAGTTGCCATGTCTTCCGAAAAATCTTGATATGTATTCACTTTGTATTTTGACGTTTTATGTGGTAATCTTGCATTGTCAAGCAGACAAAATCTGAAATCACCCCAGGTTTTACTGAGAGACAAAAAGCTGCAATCACCTATTTGGATATGCACGTCAACACTGAGAGTGATGGCAGCACTCTTCCTTCGATAAATTATCGCCACCATGCCTTCAACCATCGATTATTGGCCCATTCGCCACCGAGTAGCTGGAATTACATAGCTTGGTATGAACCAACCTGCTCCTGGTATCTCGCACTAACTCTAAGGAAGGATTGCTATCTTACTTGACGTATTCAGTAGCAGTCATACTTGATGTGATGCTGTTATGCGACACTTGTGGCCAGATCAGTGAGCATCTTGTAATAGTGTATTTGTGGTTGTTGTGAGCATGCCATTCTAGCTTTACAGGTAAAGGTTTCTCTTAGTCTTGCAAAAAGATTCACATTTAATATTACTTGCCCTCTCATCCTAAAAAATGTACCAAACAACAATTAATGAAATTAACCAACCAAACATTTTTCAACACCGTTTTATAACTGCCTCATTCTATATTTTTCAAATTTCAACCAAACATTTTCCACATTTTTATAACTGCCTCAGTCTATATTTTTCAAATTAAAATTTTCATCGGGTCATTTCCAAGTGCCTCATTCTACATTTTCCAAATTAAAAATTATATACATCTTTTCAAATAACTTGTTTAATAAAAACCACAGACACATCTTATATGAAAATAGGTATATTGAACCAACAACAATTAATGAAACACATCAACCAAACATGTTTATCACTTTTACAAATGCCTCATTTTACATTCTTTAAATTAAAATTTTCCTCATTCTACATTTTTCAAATTAAAAATTATATACATCTTTTCAAGCAACTGTGTAATAAAAACCACAGACACATCTTGTATGAAAAATAGGTAATAAAAACCACAGAGACCTTTACAACTGCTTCATTCTACATTTTTCAAACTAAAATTTTCATCACCTTTCCAGATGCCTCATTCTACTTTTTTCAAATTAAAAATTATATACATCTTTTCAAGCAACTTGTGTAATAAAAACCACAGACACATCTTGTATGAAAAATAGGTATATTGAACCAACATCAATTAATGAAATACACCAACAAAACATTTTCACCACTTTTACAACTGCCTCATGCTACATTTTTCAAATTAAAAATTATATACATATTTTCAAGCAACTTGTGTAATAAAAACCACAGACATCTTCTACATTTTTCAAATTAAAATTTTCATCATCTTTCTAGGTGCCTCATTCTACATTTTCAAATTAAAAATTATATACATCTTTTCAACCAACTTGTGTAATAAAAACCACATACACCTCTAGTAGGAAAAATAGGTATATTGAACTAAAAACAATTAATGAAATACACCAACCAAATATTTTCATCACTTTTACAATTTCAAGCAACCTATGTAATAAAAACCACAGACACTTTTGTATGAAAAATAGGTACATATTAAACCAACAACAATTAATGAAATACACCAACCAAACATTTTTGTCACTTTTACAACTGCCTCATTCTACATTTTTCAAATTGATATTTTCATCACCCTTCTAGGTGCTTCATTCTCATTTTTCAAATTAATATATATATTTATTTTCAAACAACTTATGTAATAAAAACTACACATCTTATATGAAAAATAAATATATTAAACCAATAACAATTAATAAAATACATTAATCAAACATTTTCATCACTTTTACAACTGCTTTATTCTAAATTTTTCAAATTAAAATTTATCACCATTCAAGGTGGGCCAATGTCCTTAACCTTATAAAGGCCTTCAATTCTTACATATTTTCTGATGTGATTTAGAAAATTCTATTCATACATATTTTCAATTGTGATTTCAAAAATGATTAGTTGGGAACTATATTTTGTTTATATTGATAGTAAAGATCATTTGAAAAAAACTAGGCCTAATTTTTCTGTGGTGTTTTTATAATAATGGTTTTTCTTTATAGTTATAGCATTTCATTATTTTTTCAATGTTTGTATTATAAAGAAAAGAAACAAATGTTGTTGTTATAAGTTTTCAATGTTTTTTTATACAAACCTACTAGTACCTTATTTTGATATTAAGGTTATTGGTTCTAATTATATGGAAAAAAAATAATATTATTAATAAAAATATCTTTTTTAAATTTATTATTTAAAATTATTTTATCATATTTTTTAATTAATATTTAAATAATAAATAATTAAATATTTTATCAAGCAATTTTGATCATCGAATGAGACGGTTAGTAAGATGAAGAAAAGAGTCAAAGAAACCGAGTAGAAATCCAAAACTTAGGAGGAGGACAAGAATAGGCTCAACAATGTTGTAACACTTGCTTGCATTAATTTTGTAGATGAAGGAAGAACAAAAAGAAATGTTTACAGAAGCCAAGGTCATTCGACTTGACGAAATCGCAGAGGACCTTCGCAAAAAGGTCATGGATTTGAAAGCAAAGGTGAGACCCAATACACCCAAGAGGTGCTGGAAGAAAGAAGGAAGACAACAACAAAGGTTGCCAAGAACATATAAGAAGAAGAGGCATCGTGTACCAAGGAAGTCGAACATGTTTCTCATACTTGCGAAGTGTTGATTGACAATGAAAATTTAGAGAAAGTCACAGAGAAGTTGTGCACTACTAAGATAGAGGTGAATAAGATGAAGAAATTTCCCTTAGAAGAGAAAATGGACAAGGCTCACGAGATGAAGAAACTTCAACAACAAGTCATGATGCTACACACTCAAGAGTAGCAACGTACTCACAAAGTCGTTGAATTGCAGGCCAAAGAAGAAAGAGTTATAGCCATCATCCAACCTCTACACCAAAAAGTGTGACAAGCAGTAGATTCATCAAGAATTACAACCTCGGAACACATAAGTTCCCACCTTGTGGAAAATTTCCAGAAGGAAAAATATGTGCGACGGGAAACATAGCAGATAGTAAAAATCTTCTAGGATTTTCAAAGTAAGGTCGTCACAATGACATGAGTTCAGATTAGCGTGGCTCGAGACGAACCACAAGTGAGTGTTGGGGGCTTGTTGGCCCTAGGAAAAAATACGCAGAATTATGCTCGGGAATATGAAGATTCCAGTCGCATGGCAGAGGAAGCTATGACGAAGGAAAAGATGCAACGAAAGTAGTTGTGGAAGAAAGAGATATATGAAAAAAGTAGTTGTAGATGAAGCTGTGAGAGAAGAAACCACGTGGGAGGAGTTTGTGACAGAAGGAAATTTGCGATGAGAGTAGCTGTGACAAACGGAACCATGATAGAAGAAGACGTGCAACGGTTGAAAAGGACATCCTGAGAGATCGTGGGTAAGAAGTTTGCTAGAGTCACGCGTGTTTTAGGGTATAAAGCATCTTTGTATTTTGGTTCGATAGTGCCTACTGACAGTTGTAGTTGAATGACTGAGAATAGGAATGACATCCTGTCGACTAATAAAATGAATTCAACTTATAACGACGTGTAAGAGTCTATAAAAGGGAGAACCCAATGTATGTTCGGGTTACTCTCTCAATTGGACATACACTCTATGTGGGTATTTTACATTCTTTGTTGTCTATTGTCAGTCTATAGAGTTGTAGAGTTATAGAGAAGAGAGTCGATCCAAGTAGTTTGTGGATTGATAGTAGAGTGAAGGAGGGAAAACTTCAGAGACATAAGACCAAAGAACATTAGAGGAGAGAGAAGCCTATATAAATTGTAAGAGAATATCTAGGGGTGTGTGCAAGAAGTTGAGGGTCTCTTTTGGCATGTTAGATGCAATACAAAACTGAAAAAACAGGCATCCATCAACTTGCATGGATATTTTGAGACACTTAAACAATGAATCTTGCGATCAGTTAAAAACATGAAATGTAGGAAATTGAATGACCTTTCCAAATATATATTTTTTTTCTATTGAAAATGATGTTAACTATATAAAGTTAGATAAATTTTAACGGGCACTTTTTATTTTTTGGACAAATTATAAGGTATATGTTTTTGTGGGTGCAGCATCTAAGTGTCTAAATGATGGAATAAACTTCCGAAAACCGGTATACATATAGAGAACATATAGGACTAGTGCACGACTATTTTTCCAATAATAAAAATAATTTTTTTAATTTTTTTTTTAATTATCTAAGAGATCAAACCTCGAAAATGGTACGTCAATTGTGGGTGCATCATTTGAATGTCTTAATGCAATTATTTGGAAATGGGTTTTTTATAGCATGTAGAGGTTGGTGTTCTTTAGTGCACCATACATGTTTTTTTAAAATGGTTGAGAAACGAAAGAGATATGGACGAAACACTACCAGTGTGTTTTTTGAGTTGAGGAGTGATGACAGAAGATAAATAAGAAAAAAATAGAAAAAATTATGTATTCTTGTTAAAATTTACATATTTAGAATCTGCAAAAAAAACCATATATGTTTCTAAAATCTCATAAAAAATGGAGGTGTGCAGCATAATCAGATGAACCGCTAAACACGAGCATATTGAAAATATGGATATAATGCTGAATTTGCCATGGTTTATCATACTCCAAGGCACAAGCATGTTGAATCCGAAGCAAAGTACAAAGCAGACACATAGGCATAGGAATTCCATGAAAGCATGGGTGGAGGCTCGGCCTTATCATTTGGAGGGAATAAATTTTGAATTTAAACAATACGCGAGGGCGATTTAACTATACAAAACGCGTGCGCGTTATATAGAAACAAAACGCGAGCGCGTTATGTGCATACAAATCGTGTGCGAGTTTGTTAAAACCAAAAATAGCCTTCATCATCATTTTCATCTTCTTCATCATCTTCAACTTCATCATCATCTTCAACTTCATGATCATCATCATCTTCAACTTCATGATCATCAACATCATGAACATGATCATCACCATCGCCGTCATCAACATCATCATCATCATCATCACCTTCCTCATCATCTTCATCATCATCATCAACATGATCATCTCCTTCATTACCTTCATATTCATCTTCATCATCATCATCATCACCTTCCTCATCATCATCATCATCACCATCGCCATCATCATTATTTTCATCCTCATCCTCATCATCATTATCATCATCCTCATCCTCATCGCCATCATCAGCTTCATCATCATCACCATCATCATCATCACCATCAATATCATGAACATCATCATCACCATCGTCGTCATCATCATCATGAACATCATCGTCATCACCATCGTTGTCATCATCATCATCATCCTCCTCCTCATCATCATCACCTTCCTCATCATCAACATCATCATCACCATCGTCGTCATCATCATCATGAACATCATCGTCATCACCATCGTTGTCATCATCATCATCATCCTCCTCCTCATCATCATCACCTTCCTCATCATCAAAATCACCATCACCATCATCATCATCATCAACATCGCCATGATCATCATTATCATCTTCATCATGTTCATCTTCACCATCATCACCTTCATCATCACCATCGTCATCATCATCGTCATCACCATTGCCATCATTGCCATCATCATCATCATCAACAACAACATTATCACCGTCGTCATCATTGTCATCATCATCACCATCATCATCGCCTTCATCATCCTTATCATAATCATCACCATCAACATCATGAACATCATCATCATCATCCTCATCATCATCATCATCATCATCATCATCACCATCATCATCACCATCGTCATCATCATCATCATCACCATTTCCATCATTGCCATCATCATCATCATCATCATCATCATCACCATCACCATCAACATCATGAACATCGTCATCATCATCCTCATCATCATCCTCATCATCATCACCATCAACATCATGAACATCATCATCATCATCATCATCAACATCATCATCATTCATCATCATCATCCTCATAATCATCATCACCATCAACATAATGAACATCATCATCATCATCCTCATCATCATCACCTTCATCATCATCATCATCGGCATCCTCATCATCATCATCTCCAACAACATCATGAACATCGTCATCATCATCCTCATCATCATCCTCATCCTCATCATCATCATCATCATCACCGTCAACATCATGAACATCATCATCATCATCCTCATCATCATCATCACCTTCATCGTCATCATTATCATCATCATCATCAACATGATCATCATCATCACCATCATCATCGCCATCATCTTCAACTTCATCATCATCATCATCAACAACAACAACATGATCATCATCATCGCCATCAACATCATGAACATCATCATCACCATCGTCGTCATCAACATCATCATCATCATCACCTTCCTCATCATCTTCATCATCATCACCATCAACATCATCATCATCATCACCTTCCTCATCATCTTCATCATCATCACCATTGTCATCATCATCATCATCATCATCAACATGATCATCCTCGTCATTATCTTCATATTCATCATCATCATCATCATCATCATCACCATGATCATTGATCATCGATCATCATCATCATCATCCTTATCATAATCATCACCATCACCATCATCCTTATCATAATCATCACCATCAACATCATCATCATCATCATCATCATCACCATCATCTTCATCATCATCACCATCAACATCTTGAACATCATCATCATTCATCATCATCATCATCATCATCATCACCTTCATCATCATCATCATTCATCATCACCATCAATATCGTGAACATCATCATCATCATCCTCATCATCATCACCATCAGCATCATCATCATCATCATCATCCTCATCATCAACATCATGAACACCATGAACATCATCATCATCCTCATCATCATCATCACCATCATCATCATGAACATCATCATCATCATCCTCATCATCATCATCACCTTCATCATCGTCGTCATCATCATCATCATCACCATCAACATCATGAACATCATCATCATCATCCTCATCATCATCATCTCCTTCATCATCGTCGTCATCATCATCATCATCACCATCAACATCATGAACATCATCATCATCATCCTCATCCTCATCCTCATCATCATCATCATCATCATTCATCATCACCATCATCATCACCTTCATCATCGTCATCATCATCACCATCATTCATCATCACCATCAACATCGTGAACATCATCATCATCATCCTTATCATCATCACCATCAACATCATCATCATCATCATCATCATCCTCATCATCAACATCATCAACATCATCATTATCCTCATCATCATCATCACCTTCAACATCACGAACATCATCATCATTCATCCTCATCATCCTCATCATCATCCTCACCATCAACATCATGAACATCATCATCATTCATCATCATCATCCTC
>LPNX010032409.1:0-29364 GCA_001517045.1 Pseudotsuga menziesii
GAAGACTGACTAAGCTTTGGGTAAACGCTACGATATTTCGCAAACTTATCTGCCCAATTGCTCGGAGTCATGGCATCACTCCAGTCAAATTGTATTCTTTATTGAACAATTTGGGCTAGGGATATGGGAAGATTTCATCTGCATTTGGATAGGTTTTTAAATGTCATTGTAGTGGCAATCATAGACTATTTTTAAATATTTCTATCGAAAATAAATCTTTATATTGTTATTTCAGAGATTGAAATTAAATATACATTGACTGTCCATAAAGACTCCGATGTAAAAATAGGTCAGAGTACCACAGCACCGTTTGTTTCCTTTCTTATTCCCTGATACTTATTCTTTGTCATCATTACATCATTTACTTTTATCTTATACAAAAAAATTGAAAACTATACAGTTCTAAATAGATCTTCATTAACTCTAGTAGCCCTAGCCTCTGGAACCGAGACTAAGTCACCCAGAATTTAATTAGGAGCAGTTTCACTAACCTACGTAACTGTGTAAATATTTTATTTTTTTTTTTAAATCACTGCCGTCGCTTAAGCGACGCTTCCAAGTGTCGCAAATCCGACGCTTAGTCCTATTAGTGTCGCAAATCCGACGCTTATACGTGTCGCAAATGCGACGCTTATTCCTATCAGTGTCGCAAATCCGACGCTTATACGTGTCGCAAATCCGACGCTTAGTCCTATCAGTGTCGCAAATCCGACGCTTATAGGTGTCGCAAATGCGACGCTTAATCCGCCTCTCCGTCGCTTAAGCGACGCCTGTGGGTCTAAAAAATTTTAAAAATTTCTGTCATTGTCGCTTAATAAGTTTCGGATAACCGACGATTTAAATTCAAGCGACGGTTAATTAAGTGTCGCTTAAGCAACGGTTGCTTAAGTGTCGCGTAATCGACGCCACGTTTCCGACGCTTAAAAAAAAATCAAAGTGTCGTACATGCGACAGGAAAGTGTCGAAAATCCGACATGACCGCCGTCGGATTTTTGGTCAAAATGTAGTAGTGTGAAATGGTTGAGCTAGAGGAGGCGGTCAAACAATTGAAAAATGATAAATCCCCTGGCCCAGACGGCTTCACGACCAATTTTTTTCACGCTTGATGGCACACCATCAAGGATGAAGTTCTGGCTATTGTCAAAGACTCTCGAAAAACTGGGAAAGTCTTCAAAGATTTCAACTCAACATTTCTCTCCCTCATCACCAAAGAAAATGGAGTTGACTCCCCAGATAAATTCAAACCCATCGCTCTTTGCAATGTGATATTCAAAATCATTACCAAAAATATTGCAAATAGGCTCAAGCCCCTTCTATCTTCCCTCATATCAAAGGAGAAATCTGGATATGTGGAAGGAAAACAAATTTCGGATGGCATCATTCTATCTCATGAAATCATCCACTCGCTAAAAACCACAAAAAAATATTGCATGCTAATCAAGCTTGACCTCTCAAAAGTCTTTGATAAGGTCAACTAGAAATTTTCTCAAGAAAATGTTGTTGGCATTCGGTTTCTGCAATTAGTGGGTAAATTGGATGTTCACTCAAGTTTCCACCACTTTCTTTTCCATTCTCATCAATGGCACTCCCTCAAAAACCTTTCACCCCTCCAGGGACATCAGACAAAGAGATCCCCTCTCTCCTTTCCTCTTTGTCCTAATGATGGAAGGCTTATGACGTCTCCTCATAGTCAAAGTCCAAAAATAGGAACTCTAAGCCCTCTCCCCACACCTAGGAATGGAGTCTCAAACCCATCAAAACTTTGTAGATGACACCATGTTAATGGGGTACTATGAAGTGCAGGAAGCCAAAGCTTTCAAAACCAGCCTCAACATCTTTCTCCTTGCTAGTGGGCTTGACATCAACAAAGAAAAATCGCAGATCTACTTCTTCAATACTTGTCAAATCACGAAACGTAATATCCTCAGCATTCATGAATTCTCAAAGGAATCCTTACCTGTCAAATACCTTTGAGCCCCATTAACCAATTCCTTAGCAAGAAAGGTCTCCTGGAAAGATCTTTTGGATAGATTGAATCAAAAGCTCAGTTGTTGGACCTTCCGCTCTCTCAACTTCCCAAGTCGCCTAATCCTTGTAAAAGCAATTTTGTAAGCAATTCCTTTATACATGTTCTCCATCCTGACCGCTCCTAAATCTGTTAAAAAAACACTCAGATCTCTGCAGTGCACCTTCCTCTAGGGAGGCTCCGAAAATCACAAGACACGGTCGCTTGTTGACTGGAACACTCTATACATGCCCAAGCTTGATGGGGGCCTTGGTCTTAAAGGCCCTACTACTAGCAACCAAATTTGCAATGCCAAAATCTGGTGGAGATGGGTCACACACACATCGGAACCATGGGCTCTCTTTTGGTAGGCGAAATACACTTCCACTTGGCCTAAGCAGAATCTTATCAGATTCAACACTAATGTTAAAGGATCCCACATGTGGAACTCTTCACATGCTAACAGGAATACAATACAAAACTTCAGCATCTAGGAGGTACGGAATGGAAACACTATGGAATTCTTTCAAGACTTGTGGAATCAGCAAAGTCTTCTTAGAGAAGACTATAATATCCCTATACTTGAGGAACAACTTCTACTTAGATGTGCTTCCAAAGTAAGCGATATGTGGCAAGAGGCCAACACATGAAATCATTTCAGGAAATGGAGACGCTTTGATTGGTGGAAGGCCATCAACCCCTCTGAAGATATTCAAACTTTCTGGGATGATCTCCAAACCCGTCAAATCTGAATCAACCATGATAATGACAAAATAAGACAGGGATTCTCTCAATCCTGCACCTTCAACATGAAAGAAGCAGCTGCAATACTATAACGTCCCCAACCCTCGGACTGACGAAGAGGACCCTACCGATGTTGCTATCTACCCGAGCAACTAGCCCTATGAACATACACATGATAAAAATTGAAATGCTTTGAACTAAAACGTGCATAGATGCATAATTATTTATCATACAGCGAAAGCAAACTACATTCCATTCAAGCATTTAGCATGTTCATCATTTTCATTAAACATCAAATACAATTGCAGAGATGAAATAGACCAGAATACTTATCTTATGAAAAAGCTCTCCTGCAACCAGCTATGTCGCTACAACGTTCCACCCAACCATAGGCCATTGTGCTCCTTAATCTCTCAACAACACTGCCACCCCCGAGCTGGGAATAATTCCCATAAGGAATAATGAAACTAAGAAGGCTCACACATAGCCAAAGATATATCAAAACTCAGTCAATCCAACACGGTTGGGTTTATCAGACCAAGAGTACACAACAACACGTAACCAAGCTAACAAGTTGGGTCTATCAGGTTATCAAGAGATGGAAGCACTGTCTGCTAAGCTAGTGGGCTCACTGAAGAGCTAAGGATGCCTACACCAGAACTAGCTTGACTCCTAAGACATCCNTCTACTGGATAGTCCCTCAGGACATGACTTCCCTTCCAGTGTTATTTAGGGGGTGTAGAGAAGAGAGCCATCCCTCTAGCTCTATCTATGAGGCTCCTGCAAAACACTAGGTTTGTCAAGTAGACTCCTTTCCACTCCTACACAGTCCAAAGACCAATTGCATACACAGCAATATACACCATTTCTGGGTTGAGGAAAACAGTTCAGCCACAAAATTAATTGCCGAGGGTAAGAACAACCCACTAACAGCAAATCGTATCCTAGGGACGTTTTGGCCCTAACGTGGCCAAAAACGAAATCAAAAACAACACCCAAGAGGATGTGGTCTCTCCTCTCAATCATTGGGAAACACAAAAATGATTTTCAACTTGGCAAACATTGGGGAAATGCAACAGAAATCGTTGGGGAAGAAATCCAACCACAAGAACATCACAAAAACGAAATTCTCAACCATCAGAAAATGAAGAACGACTTCCCACGTGAGGGAAAAATATACACAACAAATCCAAAATCGTGAATTTCACACTCAGCAAATTCCCAGCCGCTTGAGAGAGCCCCAACGTGGGTGAATGATGATGAGGAAAACGCCCAAGAGCCCAAATCATGAAGGAGAAACATACCACAAGCAAAATCGTGGAGGTGAAACAGCTCCTAGCTTCCCTGCGTGAGAAAAAAAATGAAGAACGTGAATGTATGGCCAAATGGGCATGTATTTTGGGTGTTTGCTTGCCCCAAAAGTCAAAATTGATTTTCCCCAAAAATGGGTTTTCCCCAAATTCGAATTTCTTGCCCATACTCTTCCCATCCCTATGAAATAGCTACTTCAACCAATTTCTGGCATAATTAAATGATTGGGTGAATGAGACAAGAAAGGTAGTTGATTGTTTCATGGGTTCTCCCTTTGACATTTGGCTTTTCTCCATTGGCCCCAAAGGTTAAATATTTCCCCCTCCTTATCCTTAGGAAATGATGTCCCCATCTCATTATTTGTTGCATAGACATAGCTAGTTGTGGGTATTTTAATTAGAATGCATATATACATGATGCCAAAATTATAATGTTGTCGGATAGCACAAAATACCATCGGCAACGATTTTAATCGTCGGAGTATAAAACGTTAAATTGATGGTTGGGATTTTTTCTTTAGCTCCACACCATCATTAATTACAATATAAACATTATATACATTTAATTCAAACGGGGTCAAAACCGGGGTGTTACAAATACTTTCCAACATAACCATTGATAGCCAAGACAATAGATGGAAAAAAGTTTGGAAAGCCATCCTTTGGCTCCTCCTTCGCAGACGCATTTTAACCTGGGAGAATAGGAGAAAAAGAGGTAGCATTGGACTAGCATGGTGTTGCCTATGCAAAGATAACAGGGAAACCATCGACCATCTCCTTGACGAATGCAAATTTGCTGACAATAACTAGAAGGAAGGAGAAAGAATCTTCAAAAAATCGGTCAGAACAAAAGGACGCGTGGACATAACCATAGCAAATCGGCCTCACCAACCTTTCACAGCATGCTTCTCAACAGAATATGGGAACTCTTCCCTGGATTCGTAGTTTGGGAAATATAGATAGAAAGGAACAACAAAATCTTCAATAACAGGATCAAGAAGGAAGAGGAAGTCTAGGAAATCTTAAAGAGACACATCCTTGAAACTCTGAAATCATCAGCTTGGAAAGACAAAGAGCTAACTACCAACAACAATGAAATACAAATCTTAAAGGATTGGGGTATCACCACCCTTCCCGACTACATCGGTCCTACCATCTCGAAAAATATCAAAGTGAACTCCCCAATCCAATGGACTCCCCCCCCCTGGCACTTACAAGTTTAACTTCGACGAGGCTTCTAAAGGAAATCCTGGTCCATCAAGCTTTGGTGGAGCTATCAGAGACAATGAAGGTAAAATCCAGGAGTTTACTGGGGCTCTCTCGGTCTCTCCACCAACAATGCAGTTGAGTTGGAAGTATTATTGGTTGGTCTAATTTGGGCTCTCGACAAGAACTGGATCGTTGTCATCCTAGAAGGGGATTCACTCTTGATTATCAGCATGGCCAACAGAATACAAGCTGGCTCAACAAGAAGCAAGGTGGCTAACAACTGGAGGCTGGAAAGAAAACCCAAAATCCTAAGCACCACACTCATGAACAACCCAACGATTATCTTCCAACATGTTAAAAGAAAATCTAATAAGTTAGCGGATTCAATTGCTAACAGGCCATGAACTCTACAATTCAATATTCATGCTGTGATGACAACATTGAACCAAAATATAAAGAGAATTGGCAACAAATTACTATACAAGACCACAGCATCCCGGATGCAGGTGTTCGACAAGGCACGTGCCAGTGCAAGTGGCAGGCCCTCTCCCACTCTCCTCCATGCTTAAATATTGTCACGTTGTCCTTATGGTTGCATTGAGAGACGCCTCAAGCATGCATACAAGACCTCACTTTGCTAACTTGGTAAGGATTTGCTCCTCCATGGTGACTTTCACATGGGCCCTATACTCGCTTAACCGTCTCGACCTCCTTGCCATGTCATCTCGTACTTGGCTTGGGTGCCAGCAAACTCTTCACGCGCAGGGGGAATGTTATAACAAGTGGAAACATGAGATCCATAATCCTGAATAGAGTAATCGCGTTATCGTGAAGAGGTTTAAAAACTCATCCCTTGATCTCCATTGTCGGCAACTTCAAGCGATCCTGGTGCATTTGGACTTCCTCTCAACGAAAGCTGGGAAAGGGAAATATATTTCCTAGCATCCCAAGGCTCAGGGCAGTATCAGTTTGGCTTGGTTCGTCCCCATTTCGTTGGCAATGTCTTCTGTTGGGAAAGACGCGAATGATATCAACTGGGAGGCTCTCTTTCGTGATGAAACCCCGAACCACATCCGCGACTCCATTACGGCCATGGAGACTGAAATATTCGAGGAATTCCGAGTCAAGCTTGGGATAGAGGTCACAATTTTGAACTATTGGCGTCTCAAGTTCATTCTATCCAGAGCCATTAGAGAAAGGAAGAGTTTTGGTGATTATGTAAAGCTTACGGTCAGCACCTTCAATGAAGATGTCGAGCAAGGTCTAGGCCACATGACGGATCTCTTGCAACTCTCGGAACCGCCATTCCAGCGCGTCAACAAGGACACCAACGAGGTCGACACCAGCAAATCCAATAAGGATGAATTTGAATCCTCCAGGAAAATCTAACAGCCTCACTCAACGACTCATGTTCTGCTCTCTTTTGCTCTATTAATGGCTTATTTCAGTACTTGTTTCTCCTTTAACTTCTCTAGGTGTGTGAAGCTACCAATGTATAAAGGTTGGGCAGCCAACACTGCTATGTTTAGATATTCGGTCTAGACTCTTCTACATATTTCTCTTTTTTGGTTTCATGATCAACGCCTGACTCCATGCTTCTGGAGTCAAAACCGACTATGTATCTGTCTTTCTTCAATTAAGCAATAGAATGAGTACTTATTACTGGAAAAAAAAATGTTCAAATAAATAATTAAATAACTTAATTTAACATTTTTAATAAAAAAATATATACATATTAGTTAGTTCTTAGAATGATTTTGAACTTTCTTTTATATATGAACTCCAATTTAGTCTAGTTTAGACTTTAATTCTCTCTCATGAAAAAACAATATTTGGTAAGCATGAAAGTTGGTTTAAATAACAATATCATTATTAAATTGAATAAATTTTAAGTAAATTATACTATGGAATATTTTTTTAAAGAAAAAACTAAAAAATGATTTTAAATTTTAAGTTATAGAAAATTAAGTTAGTCAAACACAAGAAATTACAATGACCCAACAATCTCATTCACCAATGTTCTAAATTCAAAATTAATATACATATTCCTATTTTTAAATACAGACAAATATGTCAAGGAAGGACACGAGATCATATTTGATTAAATCATTAACAACAATTATTTTTGTTTTGTTGTTCTCTTACAATGTTTATTGAATTATATTCCTGGTTGAAGTTTTTTAAGGTAGAGTTGGACTATAACATTACTAACATTTTGATGATGATGGTTTGACTTCTCTTAAATTTCTTGCATACAACTTTGTCAATTTCATGACATTTTAGCTTGGAATAAAAATAAAATTTGAAATTTAAAAAAATTATATCTAATAACTTTCCATTTTTATTATATAAGTATTCCATCAAAAATGTCTCAAAAATAAAAGAACCAAAGCTTCTATCAAAAGATTTTTTTTTAATGATTTATTACATTTCAAGCTTTATCACCCAACATGGAGGAGCGTAATTTTCATATGAATGAAGACTATAATATATTCAGGTAATGAAGGTTGTGTTGAAGTGGGCAAGAAATTAGCACTAAAAAAATAACAGTGAAAATAAAAAGAGAATTTCATGAGGAACAAAAAACTAGATGTAAATGGTTGAGAGACAAAATATGAAAGAAATATAGTTATGAAATGCATATACGGGTATAAGAATGTGTTGAAGTGGGAGAGAACTTAGCACTTAGAAAAACCGACATTGAAAATAAAATAAAAAAAGATTTTCATGAAGAATGAAAAACTAGGTGTAAATGGTTGAAAGACAAAATCTGAAAGAAATGTAGTTATGAAATGCATATACAATGAACACATAAGGGAGTCGGACCATGGAGAATGAAACTAGTTGCTCTACCATGTAACATGATTCATTAGTTCATGTCAATCGAAACATCCATAAACATTCACAAGCAAAATAGATACATGGAAATGAAAGAAAAATAAAACCTATTACATAACGCATAGCATATATTGATGATAAGAACAATGAAAGAGTCATCACATCTATTAAATTAGTTTATTGAATTGTGCAAATATATTTACTCCTTTCAAAATATAAATTCATTCAATTGTTTGCAATGTCCTCACAAATACTTAACATATCAAAAAATACATAATACACCAGATATATAAATTACATGGATCCAAAAGAATTATTTTTGTTATATCTAAGTATCTTGAAAATGTACAAATTGAAAAGATGTTGGTTGATTTTTCCTTTCGTTAATGCTATATGAATTTTTTTTAGTTGATGCTATATGAAAATACAAATCATAGTGTAAAAAACACTTTGTGGTTTCACTTTTTATACTAAAAAACAGTTAGAGCCTCCAATTTCACAATTTTTAAAGTTCATACATGTTTGTGATGGAAGATAAGAAATAACATATGATACAAACAATGAATTATAGAAAGCAACAAGACTTTCAAATAAATTATTGATAATAATTTTGCAAATGTTGCTTCAAATGGTTAGCAATGAAAATGGTTTTGTTAATTTTTTAAAAAGAGTGTGCACAATCGTGTAGATGTTCATTACATTACTCATTGTGAAGCTTTTGAAACATTATATGCTTCCAAAAAAAATACTTGAATTATTATTCATTGAGAAATTGGCAAACAATAGATACTACTTTGAAACTCTTCAAGTTACTTGAATTATTATTCGTTGAGAAATTGGCAAACAATAGATACTACTTTGAAACTCTTCAAGCTTTTTGTATTGATGCATTCCATATTGATTTTACAGAAAAATAAAATGAAATAATCATGGAATAATAAAGCAAGTATAGTTTTAGTGTAATGTTTTCTTATAGGTGTTTGTAGATGTAATGTGAACTAAACAAGTTGAATGAGAAATACCACATAGAGTGTGAATGTTGTCTCTTTAGAGGTAACCACAGAGGTAATTATAAACATTTTAAAAATGTGGTTTTTAAAAAGGGACACATTTGGACATGGCACATGTTATTTATATAAGTTTTTACATGTCCCTAATTTTGGTTACCTATAAATTCCTAATAAAAAAAGACTTGTTAATAGGCAAGAAATATGGTTTGTAGCAATTCCATCTGCATTATGATTATGTTGATACAGAAAAACAATCACAAAAACCTTGCATTGATGGTTCACTAAAAAGTTGCAAACTTGCAAAAGAATATTTTTGAGCTCCTATGGAGAGGTTGGAGAGTTTGAATGATATATTCCTTTTTTATTTTCAACTATGTGAGGTTGTTTAGTCCTCGTCTTAAATTGCAGGATGTGCATGGCAAAGAAAAACTCAAATTGTTGGCTTGACAAAAAACAACAACACCTACAACATATCATATATGTGACAAAAAAACAACATTATTTAATTATAAAGCTTGTCTAAAAGAGTTGCATGTATTTGTTGATTATCTATATTAATTGTGATAAATGGATATATTTTGTCACAAAGTTACATATAAACTTTCTAGACATGTCAAAGTTATGGTATGCAATACTTACTAAAGTTACGGTATGCAATACTTACTATTCCTGCAAGTACAATAGCATGTAAAATGATTCTCAAAATAAAACATAACTAAGGATCTACGAAGACAAAAACTACCATTGGATGCATTAAATGCCTTGATGCGGGTGTCACTAATAGGGTTTGATTCATCAATGACGAAATGGAATAGGATATATGAAATTTGGAAAGATGAACAATTTTTTGCGCCGAGATATGCTCTATAGCCCAGTATGAAGGAGATCTTGTAACGTTATGAAGGAGATCTTATGTCGACCAAAAATAATATTGTCGAGTATAGGAGAGATGATGTAATGTTTGTTACTAACAAAATAATTAAAAATATATATATTTAATTATCCACCAAAATAAATGTGGGCCACAAAAACAACTTAAAATGGTGGAGATGTTGTAATGTTTCTACCTAACAAAACAATAAAAAATTAAAAATATAATTATCCGCCAAAAAAATGTCGGCCACAAAGACAACAGAATATGAGGGAGATGTTGTAATGTTCCTACTTAACAAAATAATAAAAAATAAAAAATTGAATTATCCACAAAAAAATGTTGATATTGCACATAACTTCAAAATTAAAACCATGTGCAAGGCCTCCTAAACAACCCATAGTTTTATTGTACATGGTTTAGGAGAGCCTTGCAAATGGTTTTAAGACCGTGTGCAAGGCCTCCGAAACAACCCATAGTTTTAGGGGGGGCTTGCACATGGTTTTAAAACCATGTATGGGGGAGATGTTGTAATGTTTGATCCTAAAATAATAAAAAGTATTATATGTGGGCCATAAATAATATTAAATATTAATAATAAAAATACTATACGTCGACCTTAAATAAAAAGATGTGTCTTTTGGTTTGAATCAAATCAATGGTTATATACAAGACACACCAAAGCTAATAGCTCTTTCAAAAGATGTTTGCACCTTGAGAGATTTGATCCCTCTCGGCGCTTGATAGAGCCTATGATTTGGATCTATGTTGGTTTTATTAAGTTTTAAGGATTGTTTTTTTTGTTTTTTACATTTGTATAGATACTGTATGATTGCGCCGAGAGGCGCTCTATAGCCCAGTATGGGGGAGATCTTGTAACGTTACGTAACGTTACTTTTTACTTCTAAAAAGTAAGAAGTAACAAATATATTTTGTCGACCATTAAAAAATAAAAAATTAATTATCCACCAAAATAAATGTAAAATGGAGAGATGTTGTAATGTTCCTACCTTAAAAAAATGTATAAAAATTTGAATTATCCGCAAAAAAATGTTGTCCTTGCACATGGTTTTAAAACCATGTGCAAGGCCTCCTAAACAACCCATGGTGTTATTGTACATGGTTTAGGAGGGCCTTGCAAATGGTTTTAAAACCATGTGCAAGACCTTCTATAAAACCCATGGCTTTATTGTACATGGTTCTCCTAAACAATCCATGGTTTTAGGAGGGCGTTGCACATGGTTTTAAAACCATGTATGGGGTGAGATGTTGTAATGTTCGTTTTTAACAAAATAAAAAATATTATATGTCCACCATAAATAGTATTAAATATTAATAAATAAAAATTTTATATGTGGACCTTAAATAAAAATATGTCTTTTGATTTGAATCAAATCAATGGCTATATATAGGACACAACAAAGTTGATAGCTCCTTGAGTGCAATACCTAAGAAGAGGTTTGCACGTCTAGATATTTGATCCCTTCCGGCGCTTAATAGAGCCTAGGATTTGGATCTAGGCTGGTTTAGAACACATCAAATATTTTGTATAAACTTTTACAGTTTAATAATGTTATGTTAAATGCAATTTCATAGATAAAATTATGTTTTGTATTGGATTAGAAATCATTAAAAAATGAAAGTTGTGCTTGTATTTACAACAAAATTTAACAAAAACACAAAACATAATTTTTAACTGACATGCAAAAATAGTTATCAAATGTCATGTGAATAGCAATTTTAAAAAGAAAATTGTTATTAAAAAATATTATTAATGGATAGGGGTGCCCATCAAATTTAGCCCTTGCTTACAGCGCAAGGTGAGAGATCTTCGTATCACTGGTGTTTATAAGATGGATATGGCGTTACAAAAAAGCTATCTCGCGGATTTGGGCCTGTACTATACCTATAAAGATCAAATGCTTTCTCTAGCTTGTTGTGGAGAACCATATTTCAACTTGGGGCAACTTAAAAGAAAAGGTTGGTATGGCCCCAGTCATTGTTGTTTGTGCCAGGGTGATGAGGACACTGTAAGTCACTTATTCATTGGATGCCCCTTCGCTATGAACATCATTGACAGTTTCTGTAAAAGATATGGCATAGTGATCCCCTGCTCTAAACTCTCCCTCCTGGAGAGCCGAGAAGAATGGTTTCATCTTGATCTGGAGTGCACTCATCTTCCTCTTTGTTATCTGGAGCATCTGGATCACTCGAAACCTTGCTACCTCCGAGGATAGGATTGTTGTGCCCACCTCCACCTATAATCATATTTTGTGTCTATTGCATGATTATCCTTCATCTGGAAAAACTAAGAAAGTAAGGGTGGTGGGACCTGAACCAGTACTTATACCCTTATGGTTTCTTTGATGGGGTTGCAACATGCTTGAATGGAGGGGTTGGCATTCTCCTGGCAATCAGTTCAATTCACTCCTTCAATTTAAAATTGGGCTGTGGACACAGCACAAATACAAGGGCATAGTTACCAGCTCTCTGGGTTTTGCTTTATTTTGCAGAGGCTATTGGTCTCCCCTCTCTCCATATTTATGGGGGCTCTTCAATTGTGATCAATTGGGAAAATAACAAGGCTGCTCTATCAGCTTTGGACCTGGTATACTGATGTGACAATATTTCTAGGCTTAAAGACTCTTTCCACATGCTGTACTTTCATCAAGTCTATAAAGAGCACAACCTGAGGGCAGATTGTTTATCCAAGAAGACACTCTCAATGGCCTCTGGACTCTTTTCCTTCATAGAATCTTATAAAGATGATATCATTGGGGAGGTGAATTTCAGCTCTTGTAGAGCTCAGTGATGGAGCTCTGTCTCCTTTGTGATTGCATCTTGGCACATCTTTATGGTTTTGGAAGTTCATTCTATCTTGATTTAGTCAACCCCCCGAGTGCCTCCTGGGATAAGCTGCCTGGGCTCATCTTGTGCTCTCTTTTGACTTGGATGATGTCCCTCGTGAAAAGCTGTCGGGAAAGCTGCACCCACTACTTGAAGAATGTGATCTCTAGACCCAGTAATCTTTGATGTTTTTTTGTTACAGGATTATGTATGGCTGTCTTGGGACTGAATATCTTGTTATCTCTGATATGTAACCATTTCCTTTGATTCACAATGAATACCAAGGATTAGTTTTTTTCTTCTGAAAAAAAAAGATGGATCTGGCGTTAATAAGATGGATCTAGGTTAGTTTAAAATAAGAGACTCTGACTAGAGGTGGACAATCTCTCCAATTTCACAGCTGAGAGGGGTATGGGGATTATGCACATCAACGATTTATAAAACTTTTCAGCGCTTTACTGACTCCAGTTTAAATGAGTCAAGCTAGTTTGACAACTACAACATTGGTAGAAACACATGCTATCTCTAAAGTAACTTTAAAGAAAAAGCCAAATATTGAACCACATGAAAGCACTACTTCTACCGTTTTGCTTCCCGAGAAACAAATATCAAAAAATATATTACGCAGCTCTGGAGAAACTCTGGAACAAAGAAAGACCATTCTCATACTTATAGGCCAAGATGATAGAATAAAGCAGATATAATGACTGGTTTTCCATTTAAAAGACATTGAATTTCTGACACAAAAATCACAGCAACCATTTCAGGTTAAACGTCACTTTTTAATATCTGATAAAGGTGACTCCTGTGAATATTTATCCACAAGCCAAAGACCATAATCATGAAACCGTTTGATTTTCTTATCAAAGCCTGTGATGTAATTATTATGAATAATCACGTGTTTCCCCTCTGTTTCCTTCCGCCATGTCTCATTTTTAAAATACAGACCTCCTGATGGAAACGCATACTGAGGTAGGAGATAAAGGTTCACCTGCAACCATGACAAGGCATCCACTTAAATGAAGAAATGTTCGGCAAAACAGATTCATGAGAATATGATCCATATGTGATAAGAAGTAAAAAATTGTATAATCACAGAATTTACTAAGTTCAACCTACCAATTGCTCAATTTTCCTGCACATACATCAGACATGAAGATTCTAACCAAATACCAAGGTTGTTTGCAGATGGCATTCGGATAGCATTCTCTGATGTAAGAGGTATGGATTTAGGAAAAAAATGTTTCTTTATCAATATCATGCAAATCTCTTGAGATATTTATATGAGCATGGATGAGAGACATTTTATGTCCCGGTGAAGATCATAAATTTGTAGCTTATTCAGAGACACCTTTTGGAGATAGCTGGGATCTTATTATGCTGCATAAGGTGGGGACTCAGGACTCTTGAATTTTCTCAGTCAATGCTACTCAGAGAGTTAATAACTAGTGGCATTGTGTGTACATGTTGAGGAAAATGAAACTGCTTAAAGGCTGGACAACCAATGGCATATTTTCTAATTGACTAGACAAACCAGTTTTCTCATTTTGGTTTATGCGCAATAAGCTAACTGGCAGTAGCAGTTTCCACAAGTTTACCTCTGTCCGGCACTCTTAAGAGGTTGTCTAAAACATAGAGTCCCTTCTTTTAGGTGGCTGACTTACAGTTCTGAAATTTTTTCTGCTCCTATTTTATTGCGTAAGTTCCATTTTTACTAATATTGATCACATCATAGAACGTACGTGACAATCTACCACACCCTTCTAGAAGCTTAGACTCCCTTCCAGCAGCCTAATGTGATCCCAGACTAAAGAAACTGATATTGTATGGAAAACACTTACCACTCTTAAAATACATAAATATAAGTATTTCCACAAACCAAAGGCTGAATCTATCTAGCAAAGGAGACAACATTACAATACTAAAACCCATCTAGTTGTGTTTGTTACTTCACTCCCATTGTTTTCTCCAGCCCATGTCTCATTGTCTTGTACTGTTTCTTTGGATTCCATGCCAGAATGAAAAGCAATATTTTCCCACTAGTTGCATGTTTTTTGATGAATCCAGCAGTGTTGAGGTATATGACAATGGGTTCAAACTCCACGGAAGGATATGTTCTTCAAAATCAGACCAAGTCTGAGACCCATCAGTCACCCTTCACAGGACCACGGTGATGCAAATCACTGATATGCTGAGAGAAATTGGGAAGACTTAGCTCTACTAGAGCTTGGGGGTTGTAGTCAATCATATCTATTTGGGAGCCAAACTTAGGACAAGGAACAACCTCTAAAAGGTTGTATAGTATGCCTAACAATGTGGGCTCAACACCTGGCTGTCCCACTAATTAAAGCTGCTGGTGGACTTGCTGACTAATCATCGGATCCAAAATTAAATAGGCTTATTACAACTTCCCTCCCCTCGCCCCCCCACTTCCTGAAAAGCTTCAACATAAGTAGGGTAGTCAATTAGTATCTCCTCATGTACCCAAGAAGCTTCATTTGTAGGTAGCTGTTTCTCCCTCCCATTTCCAGTATATTGTTCCTCTATAACCAAAAAGTTTGGGCCAAGAGCATTTGAAGCATCTATACTTGTCTCTTCTGCTGGAAGAAATTCAATAAATAATCCAGAAGCATCGATGTAAGAAGCACACTGAATACAATGTATGCATTTGTGACATATACCGTATATTGGAACTCTTCTTTCAACACTCCATCAAATATGAGTTGAACAATCATTTGGTCCACATTCTCTTTCTTCATATCTTTGGACAGCTCTTTTGTATATGCATTTGTCCCTGCTTGTTGGCACTTTGTCTTCCAATTATCAACCAGTTGCAGCAAGGTATCCCTTTGGTCATTATTTTGACATTTCATTCATTAAGGATACCAAAGATCTTGCATGAGTGATATCAACATTCTTTATCTTCTTTGAAAAAGAACAGTTATCACAAATTCCATCATATTCTTGAAATAACTCACCAAAGTGAGGGAAAAATGCTGCACAGTAGCAACTACTCTGACTGACAAAAGAGAGCACTAGCATAAGGTGAATGGATAGCAACAGAAGTAGGCATCTCAGACCAACATATCCTTCCTTCTTGTAGGAGTTAACCATTATGGTCTACAAAGACTAATATTATCTTAGCCCACAAGCAGCTCTCCAGAGGGAAGAGACAGCCAAAGGCAGGGCAATTCTGCTGTAGGGGAAGACCTCTAAGAAGGCTCCAGAAAAAGTATTCATCAGAAAATATTCACCCCTAAATCCCAATCAAGGGTTGTTCCCATACCATGCCATTGACTTGACCACATTGTCAGGTACAAGACAGTGAAGAAATTCCTTCTCTTCCACAAACTACTGGCTTCCATCATAAAAAATTAAAATAGATTAATATTAAATAACATATTCTGCTTGTTGACACAAAGAAAACTGCTTTCATCATCCCAATCTACCTCAAACTCCAGCAGCCTGTGAAGAGTTATTGCATAGGACAACAAAAATGGCATGCTTCATGAATGTAGCACATCCATGCTCATCATTGCCTTCTGTGCAAATCCAACCACAACTCTCCCCAAGAACAATGCCTCCATTATGATGCCAATGATTTTGCCTTTATCATCCAAAGGAATATTCTTCTTTAAGGTGCCGACTGCAACTTCAGTTCCAACTGTAATTCCTAGTTGGGTGGTTACGATGTTGATGACGAAATCATCTACGAGCATCATTTCTTGAACTGGCTTGAAGGTTTGCTCTTCGGTTTTCACCACTTCTACCACTTCCTTTTCTTTTTCATGTAACTGCTACTTATACTCTTCTTCTTTGTGTTTTCCTCATTGGCATCCCCTGGGATGTTTGCTACTCCTGCTATCCATGCATTCCTCCTTGAAAAGTTGTATTTAATGTAGAATTTTGTTGCTGATTAGTCCAATTTTTACAAGTAAATCCATCTGATAGAACAGTACCTAGGCCCCTCAAGTTGGTAGCATAATTAGAATAATCGTGTTGTCACGTATCCCAAGATGCATTCCAAACATATGATGTATTAGCTGCCCCTGTTGTGATTGCTCCACTCCCTGGTGTGAAAAGAATTTACTTCACAATAAATGGCCTCTGGCAAATTAAGCAGACTACTTAATTTCAAAGATCCTCAGGTACTAGTACTTTGTTGTACAAAAAGGATGTATGGTCCAAACGGTTAGACCAGCATTGGGTTGTGCCTGTTTGGCACTAGGTTGCGTATGTTTGGTAGTCCATAAAAGTGACCATTGGTGGAATTAACAGCTCATGGCTCACAAGGTGTAGAGGTCCATACAAAATTATGACAAATTATGACAAATTGATGGTCAGGCAAGCATGGGGTAGAACAGTGGCAATTGTAAATGGTAGCTCTAGGTGATAGAATGGCAGCTGTAGATGTCGGCTGAAGACAGACTGATGAGTGGGAAACCCACCTCTTTGCCAAATTGATGACTAATACCAATATAAGAAACACAAATGGTGCTTTTATGAATAACTCAGATTTATCTGCATATATATATATAGAGAGAGAGAGAGAGATATCGTTAATGCTTCATTATTATTTACAACATTAATATTTATGTTTGTTACGATCAAGGATTCAGTGCAAGGCAGCAGCCTACAAGCCAGCAAATCTGAAAGTTGATGCTGAAGAGGTTTGAAAGCATTAGCTGCATAAACAATTTATTTCCTGTGAGCACTGTCCACTAAGCTCTTTGAACCATGGGACAAAAACAATAGATGCAACCTGCCACCATACAGCCACAAGAGAGAAGCCAAACTTAAGGATTATTTTCAGCCTTTGTGTCATAGATCTGGTAATGAATCTGAACTGCATCATTCAAGTCTAAGATATGCCTCTGGTGTGGCAGCATGGCTCCTAAAGTTCTTGGCACCACTTTTTGTTGTGAATAAAGATATGCAAGTAAATGCATAACATTTCCTTTTATCTTTTAAAAATGCATTTTATATTAGTTCAAAGAGACACCAGAGTTAAAGAGATAGAAATAATCATAAGAGTTACATGATGATACTCTTCCTATGGAATATATGAAGGCTACCATATGGGCCTGTGCCCTCATGGGCAAAGAGTCTACATCCTTTTGATCATCGAGATTGAGCAGAATATCCCAAAGCTATATAAGAATCATATTGATCATGTGGCCAGCTAAAGAGACTACAACTGGCATAGGTGTGAAGGCCTCCTTAGCAAATTCATCATGTTCATCTTTGAAACCAACTTTGACAGAAGCCAGAGAAACCAACTCATGCAGTATTTTCGAACGTGTTACAAACTTACAGCTCAAACTGGTATGTGTGATTAAAGCCCCAAAGAACAGGCTAGCCCAGCTGCAACCTAGAAGTGTTACCCACTGTCATCTCAGTAACTACCTCCCTGCACTTGCAGTTGGCTCTTCTCCAACTTCATAGGGAAGGGTCCCTTGGCCTAGAAGTGGCTTGAAACATGGGAAAACTTAGTGCTAAGGTGAAAGTGGTAATAGATTTCTGTAGTTTGCAAGTCAAAACACTAATGGATTAGGACTTTGCCACTTAAGTGTCAATTTGAGCTGTAACATGGCGAATTGCAACAAATACTTGATACTCAAAAGGCTTTCATTATGGCCCCATACACAATTGATGAACTGTTCATCAAGATCTTGAAAAGTTGAACCATTTTGTTCGCTGGTCCAACTACATCCAGTGCCTTCTGTATCACTCGACAGCCAGGCATTTGAAGGCTTAAAGCCAAGACATGACCAATAAGCTGATTTGCAAGCTCCTTCCTCTGTTGGTTGGGTGCCATACTCAAGAAAGTTCTGTATAACAAAATTCATAAATACATCGGTCATAAGTGTCAAAGATTTAGGCAGAACTTCATGAAAAACCCTTGCTTTCTCTTCAGAATTAGCCGTTTCAAAATTTTGCCTAATAAACCAGTTTCCGTGTTCATCAGCACTAAATTTAATGACATGTTCAGCAATCTCAGACAATTTCAATCTGTCTGCCTTGTTATTTTTCAGTTCCTCCAGATATAAAGAAATGCTCATACAATCCAGGTTTTCGACCCTTCTTTGTGACTACCAGCCAGAATAACCTCCCACTGATGTTGCCCTGCTAGATCCGACTGGAAGTTGGAAATTCTGCTCATTTAATCTTGCAGAAAGGCTTGCAGCAACTAATAAAGAACTTGAAAACACTGGACTCACTCAAGGTCATATGGGATAATTTACTACAAGGCCTACACTGGAAGAACGCCCAAATATGCTGCACTTGCAGAACTACTATTGCTAACGATAGGCAAATGTAAAGCACTATATCTTGGATATTGGAACTCTGTTCAGTTCCACACCAATACATGAAAACCTTCTATAGCTCCATGTGGTCCTTCTGACCTGTTATCACATATATTGTAGCTGGGCTACTATGATGCAGAATATGGACTTTCTCTTTATTCTTTGAGCCAGAGATATTGATGGGATACAACATGGATCATCATTAAAGCATGAGCCACTCAGAGCCTTGTTTAGTAGCAGATGCAGAGTATTTCCTTGCCAGGACTGAGAACTCCTTGTCTATTGAGATGACTTCAGTAGTGACTTAGTTCATTCGAGCAGAGCAGCAGAGATGGTATACAGTTCACATATGGGCATATCAGGTAGAGGCATGTAGATGGTGAGATCAAGTATATTGCTCCTTGGTAGGATTTTGCTCTCTGATGTATATTAACACCTTTGACTTGTTATGCTATGATGATTATGGTGACCTATGCTTATATTTTATGTTCCACTGATGATTTACTTGTGTTGAGAATGATTAGAGAATCTTATGTTGAAGAACATTGCGTATGCCATGCTTTACACAACCTTAGTGCTATGTCGGTTTCATGTATCACTTGTCTTCATCCATCCAGTATCATTCATGATTGATTTTACCCACGACTTATGATTGATTGAGACCTCTGAGATTGATAATCATCTTCCCCACTTTGACCCCCATGCATGATGGATTCCCATGTTGTTTTGTGTCTCGGCTCTAAGTTGTGCAACAAAACTTGCCGACGCCTTGATCCTTCTGGGTCAAGAGAACCCATTGGTGTTGGTTCCTGAGCTTAGGCGAGTTAGGTTTTGACGCCTTGACCTCTCTGGTCGGTTGCCCTGATGTTTGGTCCTGACTGTGGATATTCCCCCGTAGTTGCCCTAAGAGTGTCAGCTAAAACTTGAAACAATATGTCTACCATCATTACATGTATTATGTGTTATATATTGAGAAATGCAAGCCCTCAAATAAAGTTGCAAACTATGTCCTTAGACACAACTCAAAAAGGGATATGAAATGAAAAGTGAAAGGCCTAAAAAGCAGTAGATAAATAAATGCAAAATCTAAAGACTGTCGGCCATCTTATTGAAATGTAATGATTAATTCCTCACAGAGCTTGTAGGTTTTGATGTGAGATGGAGTAAGGGGTAGTTGATTCTAAGAGTCCCCTAGGATCTCTTCACTATAGTTTCTTGTGTACTCAACGCAAGGGTCCTAGAAAAGATCCTCACGGATTTTGATTGTTAGCTTAGATGTGAGCCGTAGACATGTTGTTAAAGTTGAATGGACTCTTTTCAGATCAACTCATCCACTTGTGAGACACCAACATTCCCTATTGTTTATCTGTCATGCATATGTCACTGTGGTTATGTGTACTTGTCATCATTCGGAGAGAGCATATGGTCAAAGTCAACTAGAAGTCATTTCGCTTTTACCTTAGCCTTGCTTTCCACCTTCACCTAGCATTAGCAAATTGATTAAACTTTGTCAGTATGGCATATACAAGAGACTTCCAAAAGATTCAAAGACTATTCAACGACACAGGTATATCTTACTGATTATTATTGTCACCATCGTTTTGATTAGCATGATTTAAGTTGGGTTTTAATATACATCTTGGAGCAGTCCTTACCTTGGATGCATGCAAGTTCAACTCAGTTCAGTATCTCATTTTCAGTTTCGGTATTTTGACCTAGTCAACCCAGTTGACCAAGTCAAACACGGTTCCCAAGGCAATGGCTAAAAATTTGACAGTGCTTACAGTTGCTCCAGACATGCCAAGGACCAATACTACAGTTTCCGTTTTTAGAGTTTCGCCCCAGATTTCATGATCAGTGATAATAATCACTTTATTATTGGTCAGATCATATTTTTTTATTACAGATTGCAGTTATTATGGTTCTCCTAGGGTGCCACAGTGCTCCAGGGGGTATAAGTAGTCACTTGTACATTCTACTATGTCTCCAATTACTTTTGAGCAGACAATTTGCCCCAGTTCTCATCCTGAATGAAGTTATGATGATTATTATTATTTTCAGAGGATGGACCACTTAAAAATGAACTAGGAAATCACTAAAGAAATCGATTTGGCTTGTGTGGTAAAGGAAATGGCAAGGGAATTTCTCTGGATGATTTATTATGGCTCTCCGGAGTCCGGACATATTTGCATCAGTTTAAGTCAGTTTGATGTTCTAGATTATTTTTTGGCTCTCTTAGGGAGGACGTCCCCCTTAGGGAGAAATTGGACAAAATGGCCAAAATAAAAGGGGGTGTAAATCAAGTAGTATCTTTAGAAATATGTATGGTGGGGGGGGGGGCTAATGACCCCCCCATCTCCTCTAACTGTCAAACTCGCAAAAATAATGATTTATCATGTTGTAAAAATGGGCTTTATGATGTGATTCGCCTCGCTCAAATGTATTTGTCTAAGTTGATCCATATAATGTAAAATTAAAAGATCTCCACATTTGATGATGTTTTAATCTCAACCGTTCGATTGATGTTGGTTAGAATGTGGACACACTCTCAATCTATTTAAGAGTTGTGATCCCCTCATTGTATCCCATCGAGAAATTTGGCACCATTGGCTCTTGAAAAATAATAGAGAATTTTTTGGGGGATCTCTTGTCTTATGTGGATGATTGAAGAATGTTCTTTGTGATTGATTGATGCTATTTCTCGCTTGCATTGGAATATCGTGGTGAATATCTCTAGCATATTTTGGATCCATTATTTTTACTTACTGGGAAGAAGGTGATTTGACAAGGGCGCACTGGCTGGGGAAACCGTCTTTGTATCTTTCAAATCATTGTGTTAATAGGGAGAGGTTTATCTACGATCAATCATTTTCTCTTATCTTTCTTCTTCTTACTTGCATTCGTCCTTTTTCTTGTCAATCTCATTGTTGTTTACTTGCCTTGGCAGGAGAGAGGGTGTACCTGTGGATTCTTGGGCGATTCGGGTAGACCTAGATTTTCACCATCATTCCACTTTATCTATGCGAGAATAGTCTTCGTTACTTCGGCATTCGTCCTCAAAAACATCAGGTAAGTTTCTCCTAGGTAAGATCTATCTTTATTCTCTGTATCTGATTGGGGCTGCATTTTCCTTTCACATCAGACCCTCATCTAAAACCCTCATTTTTTAGATCTGTAGGTTCTAGTTTACAGCGGTGTATAAAACTCAAAACCCACTTTGGAATAACTCTAAAACCCTAGGTTTAAAATTTCATCATCATCGGACTCCATTTGCCCATCCAATGCACTAGTCTACTTCTTAGGGGAAGACGCCCTCCTTGGAAGGAGTGGTTATTTTCAGATCCGCAAACTGGGTATTGCTAGTTTCATCTCAAATCGTCTAATCTTACACCTAGCAATCAAATCCGAGTGTTTAATTTCGCTTAATTTCGCCATTTACCCCTAGATCCAATATCCATGCTTAAAACCCTAGGGTAAATTGGGGCTTTTCACATAAACACCCATTTCCTCTTAGTAATTGCGCAAAACTCTAATTAACTTTCCTACTAAGAGGTTTAACCAAGTTTCTCTAGGTTTTTCACCTACATTCTTTGTTTTTAGGATCATCTTGGTCATAGGGACACCCCCAAGGGTTAGAATCCACTCTGAGCCTAAAGTGTCGGTATCCTTGACTAGCGTGACATCTGAGTTTTTTCAAAGGCCTTGGATATCGTAGGTCATGACTTTAGTTGCCTTTCCCCGCTGCCATCCTGTATAGGATTACTCTACGGGGCAACTACAAGAATCGTGATAACATGACCTTTACGAACAGAACCTCTAGCAAGAGAAAGAATATCAAGGACTACAGCATTGCACACAACCTCAGTTGGGCACTGCAAATAATGGAAGTATAATGGATCTGTCGAGGATGGTTGGAGTGTAGGTCTACATACAAATTCCTCATAAATTTTATAGAATTGCTGCATGGCTACAACACCTCCTGTGCCTCCACCAGTTATCACTCCAGAACCTGCTTGTGCACTCATTTTTAGAACCAGAGCAGCTACTGCATTAGAAAATACCATAGGTAGTGCACCTTGTAAAGGACAACCTGCCACAATAGGTGGCAAAAGAACTGTACTCAAAAGATATTTGCTTATGCCATACTGAAGAACATAAACAGCTGCCAACTGCATATTCTGATACAAAAAGATCACCAGATTACATGTAAGAAGCTTCAGTTGCATACAGTTGTGGTGCAGCATGTCCATGCTGAAATGCTGCAAGAATCTCCACTTGTTAAGTACGTGATGTCAGATTTGGAAAATTTTTAGATGAATTTCTGATTCTCTGAAGGATGGATCAACCAGAGTGCTGTTGATACTGTTGTAAAAGTACTTGTGCTGAATTTTGTAATTGAAGCCAGTGAGTTTGAGATGATTTTTACCAGGAATGAATTTGTTGCTGGTGCTGACCTTATTTCAACAACTGTAACTGATTAGACTGGGCTTAATATGGCTGATTTTGCTGGCTTTCACGAACTCTTCAGCGTTGGCTATATCTGCAACATTGAATCTTTGTAGTGAAGATGAAATCTCATCAGATATACTTATGGAAGCACTCACCACTGTGTTTCTTATCTTGAAGTTTCCATTCTTGGCACCTCTCATAAATATTTGATTCCATCTACTGTCTGTAAACCACAGCTACCGGGCCTTCTCTGCTGGGTAGTTAATTCCTGAGATACAATCCCTACCCCTGAAATTGAAGTAGACGTCATTAAATGCCAACCTAATGGTCCCAACCCTGTAGAAATAATTTCAGATACATTAAAAGAAGATGATGCAGAATCTTGTCCACCAACAACCTTAAAATCTAATCAATTCAGATCGCCTTCCATGTTTTCTGCATGGCTAGAGGAAGCAAGTTTATTAATCATTATATAGAGGGAATGGTGTGCAAGGAAAGTTTTCCTCTGTTAAACCAGAACACATTAGAGAAAAAGACAGTTGATCACCAAAGCATGTGTGGCTCATCCTTCTTTTCTTTCAGGGGCAATCTATGGAAATTGCTATTCCTTATGCTTATCTATGGGTCATTATAATGATCCCATTTTCAATATGAACCTGCATCCCAGCCACAGGTCTGTAAAGGGTAATACATCATTGGCTCAATGTCCCTTGATGCCCCTTTCCACCTCCTTCCCCCAAAGGACAAAATTAATGCTATATTTAGGGGCAATATTTGTAGGAGCTTCAGACATGTTTTCTGGATTAGACTATTTGGGCCTCTGAGTCCCACGCTAACCTTTTACTCCCAGCACTTCCTCCAGAACATCAATGAGTATCATTCAACCATGCTATCTTCAGTTTGATTTGCTACACCGACTTCACCTTCTTATTGGCTAGCATCAAGGGTGTTCATGAAATGATGCAAGTTCATTGTTGAGACAGATCATCATCTCCCAAAGCCAATCGGATCTGCAAACTTTGCTCTTTAGTTGAGATTGAAACTGAGACGCAATTTATCTTTAGAGTCATGTCTACTATGAGATTAGAGGCTTCTTCATCTCTGCAATGACTTTGGTCAATCTTTATTGACATTTTTCAAATATTCTATTCAACAGTGCCTTGCCTTATACATTAGAGAGACCTTCTTTCAAACAATGTCCACTTCAGAGCTCTTGTGCAAAAGAAACCTGGATTACCTCCTTTATTCCAATCTAGTGCACTGGGGGAATGAAGCATCTCATAGCCACTCGGATAGACAACAATAGGATCATCTAGCATTGTTCCCTAGCCCGAGCCCTGCACCATTAGAATTCCATGTCGATCCAGATCGAGGGCTTCTAAAAGAATCAAAGTTACTTGAGGGATTTGTTTATGCAACACACCTACTACAAAATGCCTTACTAATTTCTTCCCTTCATGCAAATCCTTTGACCCTGGATGTTAAGGTGTTAGTTTTGTACCTAGGGAAGGGTTCCCCTAAGTGACTTTAGCCTTAGTCACTTAGTGAAGAAGGAAATAAAGTGACCCTTGCATTAAATGACTTAAGTGACATTTAATTTGACTTTAATGTCTAACGTCAATTTTTGATAAATTTAAGTGGGTGAGTGAAATTAATATTTCAGAAATAAAATATGAGCAATGAATTTCAACCGTTGATCTAATCTAATATTCACCGTTGGATTAGATGGGCCCTAGGGTTTACTCAAAAAGGCAAGGGAAAGGCATTTTGCCTCACTTTTGCAGATTGAAGTGAGAAGAGAGAGCTGAGAAGAGAAGTTTCACTTTTGTGAGATAGAAAGGAAAAATTTGCAGCACGCAAATCGAGGAGAGGTCGGTAGCAAAGAGGGCACGAAAATCGAGGAGAGGACAGCAGCATTTATTGCTGGTCCATACTATACAATTTTTGAAGCAACTGGCATGTTTTTCGAGGCAGATTGTTGGGCACAATTTTTGAGAAAAAGAATTTCCTGGGCACAAATTTTGAGGTCTGTACAGTCAGTTCATACAGTTCGTCCGTACAGCGGCATGGAAATCGAGGCAGAAAACAGAGAAAAAAATCTGAGTTTGATTTTTTCTGTTTGGCACAGAAAACGAGGCAGAAATTTTCTCTTCCAGGTTGAGATAAGTGGGTCTGAAAATTTCTGAGTTTTGCTGTAAATTTCCTAATAATAAAATCTCTCTCTCTCTGTGACTGGTTTTCCCCTTGTGGGTTTTTCCAGGGCCATTGGCCGAAAATGTTTATGTTCTGTGTGTTGAATAGCGTGTTGATATTTATTTTCTGTCAGTGAAAAAATGTAGTTTCAGCAGTTTTTTAAAGTCTGGAAATTTCATGCTTATTTCCAGCACTTTTATTTTCTGAGAATGTTATAAATAGAGTTAAATTTTACTTGAAACCAGTGGCTAAAAACTAGTGAAAAATCTACATGGTATCAAAGCTGAGTTGGGCAGAAAACTAAAGTTTAGCAGTGAAACAATCATTTTCGAAATTCGAAGAAAACTTTTGTGACAGTAGTACATTTTGCTGAAACTTGTTCTTTGAGAAAAATGACTTCCGTTGGGTTGAGAAGTGAAGATAGACTAGATGGGGCAGAGAATTTTGTCTCATGGAAGGCCAGGATAGTTCTTTTGTTGAGAGAGAATGAGTTGTGGGATGAGGCAGTTAACAACACTACTGCTCACCCCATTGTCATTCCAAGTGCTACCACTGATGCAATAGCACACGCAGCCTTTGTGAAGAAAGACATTAAAGCCATGAGTATTATTTTGGATGTTGTTAAAGATCATGTTGTTCCTCACATTTCCGAGAAGGATCATGCACATGAGATGTGGAGTGCTTTGACCGGGTTGTTTCAGAGTACTAATGAAAACAAGAAGATGGTGCTTAGAGAGAAGCTCAAAAACATGAAGATGGTCAAAGGTGAGATGTGTATGACTTGTCTTACTAGGATCTCTCAGGTGAGAGATGAGCTTGCAGCTGTTGGGGTAGCGATTACTGGTCCTGAGTTAGTGCGGACAACCCTGAATGGGGTGACTGCACCTTGGACTGTGTTTGTTCAGGGGTTGGTGGCCAAAGAGAATTTGTCATCTTGGGGCAAAGTATGTGATGACTTTGTTCAGGAGGAGACTCGGAGGGGTTTCTTACAGTGCTGTGGTTCGACTAGTAGGGGAGATGAGGAGGATGTGGCATTGACCACGAAGGGGAAGCAGAAGAGCAAGAAGGGTCCCAAGAAAGGTGGGGCCAAGCAGCAGCAGGATGGGCAAAAGAAGGATATGAGCATTGTGAAGTGCTTTGCATGTCACAAGATGGGACACTATGCTGCTATGTGTCTGAACAAGAAGAAGAAGAAGCAGCAGCAGCAGACAGCCACTTCAGCTGAGATCGATGATTTTGCAACACGATTTCAAAGTGAGTTTTCACTATGCACTGGGCATATTGAGAGAGAGAGAGCATCCATTCTCACCAGTGCGGATGTTGACAGTCAGAGGGATTTGTCCTGTGTGACGGACCATTCTTATAGTGCATCTACTTCCAGCGCTTGGTACATAGATAGCAGAGCCTCGAGTCACATGACAGGTGCTCGTGAGATGTTCTCCGAGCTTTCACAGACAGATACAGATGTGGAGGTTGTGTTGGGAGATGACTCAGTAGTCAGTGCAATTGGATGTGGGACCATTACATTTCAGAGGGAGTCCATGAGTCCCATGGTATTGCGAGATGTATTGTATGTATTTGGGCTGAAGAAGAACCTAGTGTCAGTTTCCATGATCGAGGATCAGGGTCTTGGGGTGTCTTTCATAGATGGACACGTGCATATGTTTCTCAAGACTGCAGGACCATCTGCTTCAGTTGCCATTGGAGCGAGATGTGGGAAACTGTATAGGCTCTTGTTTCAGCCGCAACATGCTTTAGCACATAGCAACAGCAGTGAGTTGTGTGAGCTTTGGCATAGGAGGATGGCTCACTTGCATCATCCAGCCTTAGGGTTGTTGAGACACATGGTTACAGGATTACCGAAGTCCAGCACAGGGCAGAGTGATGTGTGCAGGGGGTGTGCTTTGCGAAAGTACACCAAGACTGCTTTTCTGAGCAGTGATAGCAGGTCAGCAGGTACCCTTGACTTGATACATTTAGACTTATGTAGACCTATGTCTTCTGTGTCCTTGAGAGGATACGAGTATTATGTGACATTCATTGATGACCATTCCAGGAAGAGCTGGATCTACTTTCTGAAGAGCAAGAAGTCTAAGGAAGTCTTACAGAGGTTCCAAGAGTTCAAAGCTCTTGTGGAGAACCAAACAGGGAGGAAGATCTGAGTCTTGAGATCGGATAACGGGGGTGAGTATAACTCCAAGGAGTTTGATGGATTTTGCAGACAGGAGGGATTAAGAGACAGTTGACAATTCCGTATACTCCAGAGCAGAATGGAGTAGCAAAGAGGAAGAACCAGTCCATTGTTGGAGCAGCCCGAGCTACGCTACGTGACTAGTCTCTTCCTTTCTTTCTCTGGGTTGAGGCTTGCAGCACCACTGTATATCTTCAAAACAGGAATCCCCATCGGGCAGTGGGGAATATGACACCTGAGGAGTGCTTTTCAGGCAAGAAGCCTGAAGTTGGCCATTTTCGTATATTTGGTAGTCTGACTTACTCTCATGTCCCTTCAGAGAAGAGGACAAAGTTGGAGCCCACTGCAGAGA
This sequence comes from Pseudotsuga menziesii, assembly GCA_001517045.1. Lineage (NCBI taxonomy): Eukaryota > Viridiplantae > Streptophyta > Pinopsida > Pinales > Pinaceae > Pseudotsuga > Pseudotsuga menziesii. The sequence continues at coordinate 28,328 of LPNX010032409.1, forward strand.
AGGGCATATTTGTGGGCTATGATGAGACTGCGAAGGCTTTCCGTATTTACCTTCCCTCTTAGAGGAAAGTGGTAGTGAGTAAGGATGTGAAGTTTGAGGAGAAGCAGGCCCTCAGGAAGTCGAGAGAGTCAGAGCAGGGAGAGCAGCAGGTCCCTATACCTCAAGTTGTTCCACAGGTTCCATCTACACAGCAGTCAGGATCACAGGTTTCCGGGGTTACAAGACCGATGAGTGTTGGCACAGGTTCAACAGGTTCAGTGGTTAGGCCAGCAGGGTCTTCGGGGATAGGTGATGGGTCTACTATTACAGGTACACCTTACAGGGGATCGGGATCAGGATCAGGATTACAGGGTACACCTGGTGTTGGCACACCAGCTTCAGGTTCATGAGTTACTGGGTTTCCACCTCTGGTAGTTCTTCAGATGATGACCGACCAGTGTGGGAGCAACCTCCAAGGACGAAGGCACCTAAGTGGCTTCGGGATACCTTGAAGGAAGCTCAGGAGTTTGGGACACCCAAGGAGGAGGTGAGAGCCATCAAGATGCCTAACAGATTGGGCATGTTGTTGGTGGCTAGTACACGAGATTCTGAGCCTTCTACTTGCGACCACCTAAGTTGTACTTAGTGGTTTTTTATCAAGTGAGCCTGGTGAACCGAACAAGGATAACTTGTTCAGACTTCAGAAGACCTTTGGAAGTACTTCTGGGAAGTGCTCATTGTACTATATCACATGTTCATACCCCATGGGGGAATTGTAATAAATGTTCTAGCATGATAGTGTATGTAAAAGACTCGGTCTCATAGACGTTATTTGTTAATCCAATCAGCCCAGGGTGTTTTTTCCCTTGGTTATTATTGGTTGTTGAATAAACGACTGATAATTTCTGAGTTTCTCACTCCATACCTCCAAAGTTGGGGTGGTCGGCTTGGCATTTAGACCTATTGAGGTTATTAGAGTCTATGTGTCAATGTATAAACATGCTAGACATCATGGTCGAGTCATATGAACATGTCTAAGTCCCCCTAAGTTTTTTCAA
>LPNX010032409.1:29758-42131 GCA_001517045.1 Pseudotsuga menziesii
ACAATCAAGCCCCTGGTTGACAAGTAGGCTCAGTTCAACTTCAGATCTGCATTGATTAACTCTCCATCAATTGATTTGATCTGTCTCCTTGGGATTTGCGCCCCCCCTGGGCTGGATCTCCTGGTTTTTGTATAAATCAAGGCACAAGCTCCCTCTTCCAAGCTAGTTAGAGTTGGATTGAAGGGCTTACTATTGTAATACTGTTGTAATCTTTTGATTGTTGAAATAAAGAAGCTTTGGAGGCCAAATGGTGTAATGCTCTCATATGTGTGGATTAAGCATTGTCTAACGGCTATTGATGCTGTTGGCTTTTCTCTCAAATTCTGCATCTAAACCCTATCTGGCTTGAACGATTCAGCTGAATCAATAGGAGTATAGTTGGGCAAGTAAGGTTACTTGTTTTTCTTATATCTCATAGCATATATGATTAGAAGATCTAAATTATACATGTTTAATAACTTTATTTGCATTTAATTCTTGTCTCTTTTTCATATATATATCCAGATCTCATGAGGTTAAAGTGCAGGATTGTGTGTTTAGCTTTCAGGTAGCAAGGATTGGACGAGCTGTGGATCTAGTTTGACTCCACTATACATCCAAAAGCTTTGTGAAGACATTGCCCCTCTGTATTCCACTAACAAGTTTCCATTGCAGATCTGCTTCAGCGACAAGCACTTCTCTTCTCCTTTTCCTCCTTCAAAATCAATTTTTTTACCTGGTTACTTTGTTCACAGCTTTGATATTGTTTAGATCTATTATCTTAAAGTAAATTTAACATAGATCTATCTCCTCAAAGCCCATAATCTAGATCTTGTTCTTAAAAGGTTTCATAAGCATTCTAGATCTAGCTTTAGGGAAATCGTCATTTTTGCATGGAATTTTAAAGAGAATTTGTAGCTTGCATGCATTAGATTTCTGTTTTCTGTTATATAAGATAAATCTAGCAATCAATGCACATCATATTGGCTGCCTGAAAGGCAAGCCAAGATCCTAAGGAAAGCTTGATTTCCTTGGTTCCCTTTTTACCTTTTTTAACTAGTTTTAACTTAGCTTTTTTTTTGTTAAAAGTAAACTGACCCAAAGGTACTTTCAGAGTGCTTTTGGGCATATTTCAATCTAATAAGCTTGCTGGTTTTTAGCAGGTATAACAGAAAAGAGGAGGAGCTGTTGTTCGAAAATGACTTTTGGGCCTTCTGAATCCCCCCAAGGGTCTCCCTTTTTGACTGAAATCTTTAATTTTTGCACTTTGTAAGCTCTTGGTTTCATTCTGTATAAGAATCAAGAGGCATCATATCAGTTTGTTGATATTGTAACCGCTTGGTTTTTCTTATATCTCATAGCACATATGATTAGAAGATCCAGATTATACATGTTTAATAAGTTTATTTGCATGTAATTCTTGTTCCTTTTTCATATATATATCCAGATCTCATGAGGTTTCGTGCAGGATTGTGTGTTTAGCTTTCAGGTAGCAAGGATTGGACGTGCTGTGGATCTAGTTTGACTCCACTGTACATCCAAAAGCTTTGTGAAGACATTGTCCCTCTGTATTCCACTAACAAGTTTCCATTGCAGCTCTGCTTCAGCAACAAGCACTTCTCTTCTCCTTTTCCTCCTTCAAAATCAATTTTTTTACCTGGTTACTTTGTTCACAACTTTGATATTGTTTAGATCTATTATCTTAAAGTAAATTCAACATAGATCTATCTCCTCAAAACCCATAATCTAGATCTTGTTCTTAAAAGGTTTCATAAGCATTCTAGATCTAGCTTTAGGGAAATCGTCTTTTTTGCATAGAATTTTAAAGAGAATTTGTAGCTTGCATGCATTAGATTTCTGTTTTATGTTATAAAAGATAAATCTAGCAATCAATGCACATCATATTGGCTACCTGAAAAGCAAGCCAAGATCCCAAGGAAAGCTTGCTTTCCTTGGTTCCCTTTTTACCTTTTTTAACTAATTTTAACTTAGCTTTTTTTTGTTAAAAGTAAGCTAACCCAAAGGTACTTTCAGAGTGCTTTTGGGCATATTTCAGTCTAATAAGCTTGCTGGTTTTTAGCAGGTATGACAGAAAAGAGGAGAAGCTGTTGTTCGAAAGTGGCATTTGGACCTTCTGAATCCCCCCAAGGGTCTCTCTTTTTGACTGAAATCTTTAATTTTTGCACTTTGTAAGCTCTTGGTTTCATTCTGTATAAGAATCAAGAGGCATCATATCAGTTTGCTGATATTGTAACTGCTTGGTTTTTCTTATATCTCATAGCATATATGATTAGAAGATCTAGATTATACATGTTTAATAAGTTTATTTGCATGTAATTCTTGTCTCTTTTTCATATATATATATCCAGATCTCATGAGGTTTTGTGCAGGATTGTGTGTTTAGCTTTCAAGTAGCAAGGATTGGACGAGCTGTGGATCTAGTTTGACTCCACTGTACATCCAAAAGCTTTGTGAAGACATTGTCCCTCTGTATTCCACTAACAAGTTTCCATTGCAGATCTGCTTCAGCAACAAGCACTTCTCTTCTCCTTTTCCTCCTTCAAAATCAATTTTTTTACTTGGTTACTTTGTTCACAGCTTTGATATTGTTTAGATCTATTATCTTAAAGTAAATTAAACTTAGATCTATCTCCTCAAAGCCCATAATCTAGATCTTGTTCTTAAAAGGTTTCATAAGCATTCTAGATCTAGCTTTAGGGAAATCGTCCTTTTTGCATGGAATTTTAAAGAGAATTTGTAGCTTGCATGCATTAGATTTTTGTTTTCTGTTATAAAAGATAAATCTAGCAATCAGTGCACATCATATTGGCTGCCTGAAAGGCAAGCCAAGATCCCAAGGAAAACTTGCTTTCCTTGGTTTCCTTTTTACCTTTTTTAACTAGTTTTAACTTAGCTTTTTTTTGGTTAAAAGTAAGTTGACCCAAAGGTATTTTCAGAGTGCTTTTGGGCATATTTCAGTCCAATAAGCTTGTTGGTTTTTAGCAGGTATAACAGAAAAGAGGAGCTGTTGTTCGAAAGTGACTTTTGGGCCTTCTGAATCCCCCCAGGGGTCTCCCTTTTTTACTGAAATCTTTAATTTTTGCACTTTGTAAGCTCTTGGTTTCATTCTGTATAAGAATCAAGAGGCATCATATCAGTTTGCTGATATTGTAACCGCTGGTAATAAAAATAATTCTGAATAGGCTCTTTCGAGCCCATTCCCCATCCCTCTTGGGGGGATTTGCGTCCGTGTCATTTTTTGCTTTTCGTTCATCTTTTTTCAATCTAACGTAGTACTAATCTGCAAGGTAGTATACTTTGATTTAAAATCATTTCCATATTCCATTTCTATTGGTTTCAAAGTAACTTTAATACTTACCCCACGAGCCTCCTTTTGAGCCGAAAGGTGAAGAAAGGTTCGTGGTAGTCTAATTAGAAAATTGTGGTCTGCTTATCTTTTTATGTTTCATTTGCTATCATCATTTGCTTCAGTAACCATAATAAAATCAACCCCTCCTTGATTCCCCGATTGAGGTCCACTTGGACCGAAAGAGGTTCCTGGAGGGTTTTCTTTTTAACAAGAACATCCATCTCAAAATTTACTAAAATTGACAAGACTCCGGTGTGTATGCTCTGCACTTGGATGCGGTTCATCCGATCAGTCAAGTTGTATCAAAAGCACTTGAGTGACTAGTATAATTAGGATTCACTCTCCCAAATTGACAAACCATCAGGTGAAAATCCAACACACCTAGATCAAACCATTACGGTGGCAAAATACCCAAAGGAAGCGAGAACTTCTGAAAAGTGACCTCGGGGCGCCGATCTCTATCACACCCTAACAGGTGCGTTATGAACAATAGCCCCAGAGACTCCATTTAGCCCACATATTCCTTGCGGGTAGCCGTGAAGGTTTAGTTTTGGACATACTCCAAGTACTCTCGGGTATATCTGGAGTCCACCCCTTCGCCTAATTTTAATCAACTCATATTTCACATTAACTTAAAACGTGCCAAGAGGCAATTGCAAAACATTCACTCCAAGCACATGCAAGTACATTGATTTCCTTTTGACTCCAATTTAAGGCACTGGTTATTTTCTTGCTATATATATATATATATATATATATATTGTGTCTTAGCATTGTGCTTTCGTGCGCTCACTTTGTATCTTGTCATCTATGGTTGTTTATGGTTAAATTTCAAACTCCTAAGTAATTCATTCAATTTAACATCACCATACTAAGCAATAAGCCTTAGTAACTTAATAGGGTCTACCCCCCTTGGCTTCGTTAGGAGTTGAGCCTAAACAAAGGAGTCAAGAACAAGGTAACAGCCTTGACTCGAGACTTGCCCCCAAGGACACACCGAGTGGCATGAAGATTTCTGCCACGTGACCTAGGTGTGTGAAAGGCGACAACACTTTTTGGCGCCGTTGCCGATGATAAATCTTTTTATTCCCGAGTACGACTTAACTTTTTTCTAAACAACTAAAAAGATAAAAACTTGTGATTGATCTAGTCTTTAAAAAACATAAAAATTAAAACTCGATCCATCTGGCGACTCCACTGTCTAACATCCCTTCAAGAATTTCTACCCAAAGAAACCGCCGACAATTATTCAATCCTCTCCCTGATCCCGAAAGGTTTATTAGGGAAAGATTGAATAGGCAGACTTCTCGTAGAAACCTTGAAAATTTAGGAGACCAATCCCTCTCAGATATCCGTCACATATTTGTAGAGAGTCATACCTTCCAATCTCAAGAAATGACGGAATTTTTCAAACCCCTTGACTTTTCTCAGATAGCAGGTAGTCCTCATGACATTCCGAATGATGCTATCAAGAAGCTCCCCATATTCGAGGGAAATAATGTCATTACTGCCAAGTCTCACATCCGAAAGTTTGATAAGCACCTGGTCAGTTACTGCAATGATGCTGCCCATAACCATGAAGATGTCAAAATGAAGCTCTTTGCTTTATCTTTAGAGGATGATGCTGCGGAATGGTACCTCGACCTTGGTGATGATTCATATAAAACTCTTAATGAATTCCTAGAGGGTTTTAAGAAGAAATGGGGGGAAAAGAAAGAACCAAGACATCTGCTTGCTGCTCTCCATAACATAAAGAAGATGGAGAATGAAACCATTGATGAATTTAATACTAAGTTCAGGCGTGTGGTTGCGGACCTCCCTAGAGAAATCAAGCCAAGGGATGCCTCCATCCTCATATCTTACATCGAAGCTTTCACTGGTGATTTGAGGTACCAGTTAAGTGACAAAGAGCCGGCCAATCTAAAAACTGCTCAGGAATTGACCGAGAAAATAGAAAAGAATATGCAGTCTTCAGGCAAATCCAACATTCCAGGTTACACTAGAGGAAACACTCCATACAACAAAGAGAAGGGAAAAGCCGTTGAATTAGAGGAAAAGGCAACCTCTAAAGACCCCATGGAAAAGGTAACTAACATGATAAAAGATTTGGTTACTAGTCAAAACCAAATCATGGCAAATCAATCTATACAATTGAATAATATTCAGAATAGAATCATCACAATGGAAAGAAATAATGGACCTAAGAACTTTCAGCCTAAACAAAATCAGGTGTATCAGAAGAAAGCTCCTCAACAAGAACCTAGGATTCCAAACCAGTTAGACTCAACTAACCTGGTAGAAGAAGTCATTCCATGGTGTAGACCTTGTGATCAATTCCACCAAGAAAACACTTGCTATATAGCAAACCAATTTATAGAACATGGAATGACTGAGGTCAGTAATCAGGAAACAACATCAGGCAAGTCTGATCATGTGTACATGGTAGGCCGAACCTATCCTTTATCAAACCAGCATTGGTAGCAGGCCACGGATTACAGTTACGAGAAGGATCTCCTTTCCAACTTTTATGGTGTAATGCCTTCTCCGGAAGCAATTAAGGAAATGAAGGAGACTAGATTCAAGGGAGCAGTGTATCAAAGAAAGGGGAAGCCATCACCGTCTAAACAGTACAAGCCAAAGGTAACCACTCCTCCCCTCCCAGATCCTCCTATTATCCCTGAATCAAATATTGATATGGGAGAATGGATAAGTAGTGCTAAGATTCATGTTTATGCAACTGATGTCCTTAAAATTCCTGGTCAAAAAGAAAAGTTGTTGAAAGCCTCAGAGGATAGTCAAAGTAAAGCTCATAATATTGTCAAAGAAGATCCTCTTCCTAATAACAATGCTATATTTGAAGCTGAACATATTGAACCTATAGATATGCCTATAGTCCTCAACAGTGTTGATCCGAGAAGAGAAGACCACCCACCTTTTTATGTCTCCCTCTTAGTTGATAACCTTCTCCTTCATAACTGCATGTTAGATTCAGGTGCTTCATCAAATGTCATGACAAGAAAAGTAATGGAACAGCGAAATCTAAGGGTCACCCGACCCTACCACAATGTTTGTGCCATGGATGCAAGAGAAGTTGAAGTGGTAGGGATAATCTTAAATTTACAAGTTAAGTTGGTGTTGCACCTGCAACAATTTCCCAAAATTTTTAAAAATTCTTGAGACCGTCCTTTGATGAATTAGCTTGTTTTTCTTCCCTACTTTGATGCAATGATTTCTCAGAATGTTTTAATGCCTGAGTTGCTCTACTTGCTGCCTTGGAATGCCTTTGGAAACTAGCCGGATTGCTGCTATTAAACGTACTCGAAGCTTGTTGAAATCGGAAGTTGTTTTGCTTGAGTTTTCCGTCGTTGCGGCTGTTCTGAAGTTTCCCCCCCCCCCCGATTGCAGAACCTTCCGACTGCCGATCCTTTTATTGGGCATCGGACGCTTTGTCGATCTTTATCCCGCCATTGCGGACGGACTTTTAATTACGACTTCCGGTTCTCTCCCGACTTACGTGTTTTGCGACTGATATCAAGTTTTAAATCGGACCCTTTGCCCATGTTTTCCCCCGCCATTCCGGAAGGTTGTGAGCTTTCGTTCGCCGACTTGAGATCCTCCCGACGTCCGACGCAGGTAACAAAAATCGGAAGCTTTCAGGATCTATGCTGCAGCCGTTGCAGATGGTTTCGAGCTTTCACCGCCCGATTGGAGAACCATCCGACGGCCGATCTGCCGATTAGTGCCCGCCATGGGCGCATACCCGGCGTGGTAAACGTTGGACCCGTCCACTGTTGCGAAAGGAAGATCATTCTCGACTGCCGATATGAAAACCCTCCGACGCCCGATTTATGGTCTCCTCGCACGTGTGAAAGGTTTATATATACGGGGACATCGTTTGGATTATTCTATTGTTTGTTTATGTTGCTCGAGCTATCGCAGTCATCTGTGCTGTCGACCTTTCGAACCCCGTGGACCAGCGTGCCTATACGCGCGCCCAGGTGTCAGTTGGAAGCCCAACCGTCCTCGCCTAGTCAGCTACGCGTCGCTACCAGGTAGGCCATTCTTGCCGTGCTTTGTTCCTTTCAAGATTTGTAGGCTGCGGTTAAGTGCTTTAGGCAAACCCCGTTTTACATACGTACAAAGGTCCACCCATGTTTGTGGTTTGCCGTAGTCGTTTTTCTTCTCCGCCCGGTGTTTTGCGCCTTCATATTGAATTTTTCCGGTTAGGTTAACTGATAGCAGTTAGGGGGGAGGGGCGTTTTTTCCTTTAAAACCCGCATTTTATCTCGGCCGTAATTGTTTCGCCCCGCGCACGGTGGATGAAGGCACGGTGCAGGCGGCCGTTACGCCGCCTGCACCTGGTTTTCCCTTATGATGATGAGGTCCAAAAGTATTTGCGGTGGTTTTTCTTGTGATTTAATGGTTCCTCCGCCGGTCGATTTCCCCAGTATGTGTGCCCGGTTTCGAACCCCAACCTTTTGCCCGCGCCGTCCAGCGCAGTCCGTCGGTTTCGGCTGTCTGAAACCCTAGGCTGGGCCGTTGTAGTGGTTTGCGATTCAAGGATAGCATGGATAGTGAGTTCAATGAGAGCGCCGTAGGCAGAAAAATGTTGTTAAAGCCCGCAGCGTATATTCGAATTGATGTAATTACCCCCCCCCCCACAAACAGCATTGTGGTCAAAATGTTTAGACGGCTAGCATGATCTTTATATGTATAACCCGTTTCTTCATTTGCTGGGCATTAGACCACGTTGATGAAGTGTTGGACAGTACATTTGCACTTTGCTTTTAAGATCCATACATTTGCCTTGCGAATTGTTTTAATAGGAGAAACGGCACTGCGAGATGATGGCCCACTGTATTGCACAGGACTTAGTCTGTTTATGATAGTATTTCTGATAGTAGGGCATTGTTGGGTTGTGCATACATGCATTGGTTTCTCTGCCTGCTTTCACATTAAGTACATAAAACTGGCACTTTGCATATGAATGTAATTTTATTGTTGTTTTGAAGATGGTTGATAGATGTTGTAAATATCATACAAAATGTTTTGCATCATATAGACAGAAGCACGAAGTAGTGTGCGTTTGATTAGTCAAATATGTGAACTTATATTATAGTTTCATCAACTAGTTGCTGCCATGATGTACATAGATAAAATAAAGGGTTGCACTCTGTCTTGTAAATGTGTGCACCTTAAATGCCTCAATACTACAATGTTATATATATGGCAGGAAGAAGCCGAGCCCACTATGTCCAAAAGACAGAAGAAGAAGGCCCCTGCGGTCGAAGAACAACCAGAAATAGAGGTCGTCACAAAGACCGAGTATATATATGAAGATACCCAATGTATTTCTGGTGTGGAGCCTGAGTACAAATGGGGTGACATATACAGATTGATTTCCCGCAGGGAGGTCCCCGACATGGGTCTAGAAGAAGAACCAATTTATGCAAACATAGAAAAATCCGCCATCATGAAGGTGGCTACCAGACCAGAGTTGTCCCCTTGCTCTAAGGTGATTAGATGGATTCTGCCCCATACAAATACAGCCACCATGCTCATAGGAAATACGGAAGGCCAGGGCTATGCTGCATTTAGCCCAGGGTATGTGGCGTTGGCCTATCACTTGCCAGAACCTCAAATCTTTATATCTGATGCTTGGCTGGATAACATCAGAATGGACCTGATAGAAACCCTTAAGAGAATGCTCTTGCCGGGAAAGCTGTACAGACACAGAGCAACTGGAGAGTATGATACAGCAAACTTGAGGGCTCCTTACAAATTTATAGCCTTGATGCTGAATAGGATCTTCGGGAGAGCTCATGGCAGACTCTTCAAATTTGAATGGATACCCATTATGTTCCACGTAGCAACCCAAGGAACAGTCTTCAATTGGGCCAGCTTAGTATCAAGCAGTCTTTCTTCTTGCGTGGCCGCTGCCTTGGGAGAAGCCAAGAAAAAGTCTGAATTCTACATGAGCTCGATATTGGTAGATTGTATACTGTGCAACCAGCCTTTCCCTGGTCTCAAGTGTGTCTGGAACAAGGAAAGGATGCCTGTGTATGCCGCCTATAAACCATTATGGGCGCAGCAGTACCATAGCCACTACAGGGAGGTCTGCGAGCAGTTCATTATGCCACTCTACACACTCATCTTCCGGAAGGAATGTGACTGTATGTCAGAGGAGGCTATGCAGGTAATAGAAGAGCATGCAGACTATTTCCTGACTGAGAATGGCATGTACATCAGAATGTTTGGTGGCACGAAATGCTCCTTATTGCTACCCAAATACGCAACAGATTATGTTATTCATAAAGAGGCGGTCAGGCAGGTATTCATTGATGGAATAGGGAATTACCTTTTTGAGCAAAAGAAGGCTACATATCCTCCGCTGCCATTCAAACTAGGTAGCTACAGATTTGCCAAGGTAAAGCAAGCTGCGGAGTTCATAGAAGAATTGGGGAAGTTCCATTTTGGTGAGATGACTTTCCGAAGGAATGACACTCATGGTAGAATGGCAGAGCACTGTAAAGAACATAAAGTACATTTCGAGTACACTCACCACTTTGACAAGGAAGAATCTGTCTTCCGAAGTGCCCCTAACTTGACAGCTCTAAGAAGGAGATTTAAGCCTAAGAACCCCACCAAGGGTGGAAAAGGGGCTGAGCAAGCCAGAGCTGAGCAGGCCAGAGCTGAAGAAGGGGCCAAGAGGAGACAGGAAGAGGCCCAGAAGCTAGAACAGGAAACTGCAGAAAGGAGAAGAAGAAAAAAGAAAAGTTGCCCAAGAAGCAGCTGAAAAGGCAGAAGAGGCAGCCAGACAGGCAGCTGAGGAAGCAAAAAGAAAGCTAGATGAAGAGCTCCAAAGGCAGGAGGCTGAAAAAACAGAGCTGCCACAACAATCAATTGCTGAAACTTCAACAGGACATACCCAGGAGGAGGCAAACCCCGAGGTACAAATCCTTCAAGTACCTGCTGCTAGCACTCTTGTGACCCCTACGCTCCAGCTAATACCTTTCACTCAGAAAAAAGGAGAGGTAGTCCCCGACTTCAGCACTGTCTATTATGACAGGGCCACCAAAAGAATAATGAGGAAGACGGAAAAGAAGGTGGAAGCGAAAGATCTATCAGGGAAAATGGTCACAGATACTGCTGTCATGCTAGGGACGGACAAGGATCCTAGGTTCACGATAAGAGCCGGGGCTGCCATGATTGATGCATCCGAGGACAACATAAACAGGGTGATGATTGAATTAGAGTCAGTTAAGAAGACCTCTGCTCAGCTAAAAGACACACTGAGAAAAGAAAGAGATGAAGGTAATAGACTCAAGAGGAAATATGAGCACATGCAAAAGGAACTGGAATCCTCAAAAGGTGAAATCTATGCCCTTCAAGGGGAGATGCAAGCAAAGGGAACAGCGCAGGAGTCCCTAGAAAACATACAACAGGAAGCCCAAAGTCTAAAGAGTGATAAGGAACAGCTACTGGCAAAGGTGATAGATCTAGAAGAGCAGCAGAAGGTCATCTATGAGGCCAGTGATTCACAGGTTCAAGAGCTGAAAGGGCAGCTAGCTTCTCTGACTGCTGATCTGGAGGCAGCCAAGGAACAGCAAGTCGATTTGCAGCCATTTAAAGAATATATCCTGGCTCAAAAGGCTAAAATGCTACAACTGCAGACTGCTATGAAAGAAGAGAGGTGCAAAGTCCTTCAGATTGACAACAGGCTAGAAGAGATCATGGAAACTTCCTCATACTTCGTTGATTGATCTCAGGAGGTTCTTGAGGTCTTGAGTGCCAGAATGGCAAGGCCGGAGGATGATGCAGAGACTCCAGAAGGGCTACCAGCGAAAGACCATCAAGCCCTCAAGAGGGACCACAACCTAGTAGAGTTTGCCATCAGTACTGCAGAAGACTTCAAGATGGCTATAAAAAAAATGCAGGGAGCATGCTCAGAGTATTTCAGAAGGCTCCTGAACACGTACAACCGATGTCAAACAGAGGCTGAGCATAGGCTTGAAGAGTTCCCAGACCATGAGGCCTTTATGGAAATATTGCAGAAAAGATATCAAGATGCAGAAGCCAGAACTCAGCAGATTAGAGCCATTGATGACCTAGTACTGAAGAACAAGGTAGGCCACGCAGCCGTTAGCATGCAGTTTCTAGAAGATCAGCTTCGGTTGAGTCCAGCAAGGATTGAGGCCATCAAGAACCAAGTTGAAAAGTTTGAAATCAACATTCAGTTCCTAGAGCCATGCGCTTTTGAAGGCATTGCTACTGAAGCAGCAGCGTGGAAGAAGTTCTTAGATAGCCAGGCGGGATCCTCCTCATAAAGGACGGTCAAACTTTGTAATAATTTAATATTTTTGTAAAAGTTTTCGAGAAATGAAGCGTTGGGAGAGCAAAAGGTTGGGAAGCCCAAAGGTCACTTTGGGCAGCCCAACCATTTTGACCTTTTGTATAAAAGTAGGAAGCGTAGAAGGAATAGGGGCTTTTTTCCCCAGTAAGACTGGCGATGACATATTGTAAGAAGAACTACTTCATTTTGCAATAGAAATTGCAGTTTGCCTGTTGAAAGAAGATCGATGGGATTTCAAATGTTTTGCCATGGATAGTTGAAAGATGAACTACTTTGTTTTTCAGCATTGTGTCCATGAATCGTGAGATTGTTCTAACTTTATGACCTATGTCTTGTTTAAATGATTTCTGATTTATTTTATGAAATAACCACCATGAGTAATGCATGCTTATCATGAAACAATTAGCTATCTGGTTGTGGAAATATCTTTCATAGTTCGTGCTTGTAAAAGTAAATGTCAGCTATCTGTAACTGCTTTTATCATGTGTGCACATCGGCATTACTCATATATATTAAATATAAGTTGGCTCTCCGGTGATAGGTAGATAGGGATAGATAGATAGCTAGGTCAGTTGTTGGTAATAACTCCCGATTCAATATTCTATTCACGACTAAAACATTAATTTATAGATTACAATGAGGCGGTTGAGAACCAGCCTTTTCACCTTCCC
>LPNX010032409.1:46122-160423 GCA_001517045.1 Pseudotsuga menziesii
AAACTCAACACAATATTATATAGCTAGCTCAAAAGCAGCTATCTCAAAAAAATATATGAGTCACAATATAGTGTAACAGGTCGCATTCTTCAGGTTTGGTATCATTCTTCAGGTCGCATTCTACAGGTTCTCCACGCAGTATGCAAAACGCAGTATATAAAACGCAGTATATTATCTCCACGCTCAGCCTTCACATCTCCACGCAGGACATCTCCACGTAGTATGCAAAACGTTCTCCACGCAGTATATAAAACGCAGTATATTATCTCCACGCTCAGCCTTCACATCTCCACGCAGGACATCTCCACGCAGTATGCAAAACGCAGTGTATTATCATCAAATATCAGTCACGATTCAGCATTCTCCTCCACGCGGTCTTCAAAGTTATGCAACGAAATCGCAGCCTTCAACGCAGTCCACACAATCAACTTTGGGACTCCCAATCTCAAATCGCAGCCTTCCTTTGCTTGCAAGTTTTGTTTCCAAACTCGTTGCAGAATAACAAACAATATATAATATCGTGGAACTGGAATCGCTCAGCAGCTTTTCAGTGGATTCTTTTGCGCCAGTGCTTGTGACTCTTCTCAACCACGAGAGTAATGTAGATATAATGCTTCTTGCAACGCGGGCTCTGACTTATCTATGCGACGTGCTGCCTTCGTCGTGCTCTGCGTTGGTGCAGTTCCATGATAATGTGAGAGCCCGAGAGAGCAAAAAACACGTCTTCTATGCCAAGATGGAAGTAAAAAATCGCAGCACTCTCCAACTTCATGATACTCCACAGGAGCAGGTCAAAAATTAGGGTTTATGCTAATTCAGATTGGCAGAGAATAAACTCACAGATCGCAGCCCACCAAAAGGGAGCCCACAAAAATTAGGGTTTAAGACTAGTAATCCCAGAGAGGAGAAACGCACTCCTGGAGGGCAGACTCCAACACAGAAAATTAGGGTTTGCAGCACACATACTCAATCAGAAGGAATTGTAACGCAGGCAATGCATGCGACTCGATTGGCAGACTGATGGAGCAGTCTGGCAATGGACTGGCAAGCAGAATGACAATGGACAGAAATGCAGCAGGAGTTATGGCAGACAGCCCTGCTCTGATACCACTTGTTGGTAATAACTCCCGATTCAATATTCTATTCACGACTAAAACATTAATTTATAGATTACAATGAGGCGGTTGAGAACCAGCCTTTTCACCTTCTCGGGCAACTATTCAAATTCCTATTTAATTATTTATTTACAATAATCCTGACGGATTATATTCTAACATCAGTGCATAGATGCATGTGTGATTCAAATGTTGGTGAGCCTAAGACGAGAGGTAAGAACCTGCGCATCACATTGTGACTGCTCCCTGCATTCTTCACCACCCTGCATGTTTAGTTCGATTCTTGCATAGCATTCTTAAGTTAAAATACAAATTCCGGTGGACCGGGCCGCAACCGATAAAGCCTTTGTTTGTGTTTGACCTACGGTAGCCGGACCATAAAACCAGACGGATTCCCTATACCAAACAGTCAACGGGCTAGTTGGGAACGTTGATTGGGGAGAATCCCTTTCTGTTGTCGCCTGCGAATTTCCAGGCCTCAACAGTTGGCTAAGTATCCTGATATCGACATGTCGATGGATGTGGTAGTGATAGATGTTCCAGATAATTGGGGTATGTTGCTATCCAGAAAATGGGCCGCAACTCTTGGTGGGCACATTCAAATGGATTGGGCTATCCAGAAAGTGGGTCGCAACTCTTGGTGGGCACATTCAAATGGGTTGGACATATACCCCAATTATCTGGAACATCTATCACTACCACATCCATCGACATGTCGATATCAGGATACTTAGCCAACTTAACCTGTAAATTTAAGATTATCCCTACCACTTCAACTTCTCTTGCATCCATGGCACAAACATTGTGGTAGGGTCGGGTGACCCTTAGATTTAGCTATTCCATTACTTTTCTTGTCATGACATTTGATGAAGCACCTGAATCTAACATGCAGTCATGAAGAAGAAGGTTATCAACTAAGAGGGAGACATAAAAAGGTGGGTGGTCTTCTCTTCTCGGATCAACGCTGTTGAGGACTATAGGCATATCTATAGGTTCAATATGTTCAGCTTCAAATATAGCATTGTTATTAGGAAGAGGATCTTCTTTGACAATATTATGAGCTTTACTTTGACTATCCTCTAAGGCTTTCAACAACTTTTCTTTTTGACCAGGAATTTTAAGGACATCAGTTGCATAAACATGAATCTTAGCACTACTTATCCATTCTCCCATATCAATATTTGATTCAGGGATAATAGGAGGATCTGGGAGGGGAGGAGCGGTTACCTTTGGCTTGTACTGTTTAGACGGTGATGGCTTCTCCTTTCTTTGATACACTGCTCCCTTGAATCTAGTCTCCTTCATTTCCTTAATTGCTTCCGGAGAAGGCATTACACCATAAAAGTTGGAAAGGAGGTCCTTCTCGTAACTGTAATCTGTGGCCTGCTGCCAATGCTAGTTTGATAAAGGATAGGTTCGTCCTACCATGTACACATGATCAGACTCGCCTGATGTTGTTTCCTGATTACTGACCTCGGTCATTCCATGTTCTATAACTTGGTTTGCTATATAGCAAGTGCTTTCTTGGTGGAATTGATCACAAGGTCTACACCATGGAATGACTTCTTCTACGAGGTTAGTTGAGTCTAACTGGTTTGGAATCCTAGGTTCTTGTTGAGGAGCTTTCTTTTGATACACCTGATTCTGTTTAGGCTGAAAGTTCCTAGGTCCATTATTTCTTTCCATTGTGATGATTCTATTCTAAATATTATTCAATTGTACAGATTGATTTGCCATGATTTGGTTCTGACTAGTAACCAAATCTTTTATCATGTTAGTTACCTTTTCCATGGGGTCTTTAGAGGTTGCCTTTTCCTCTAATTCAACGGCGTTTCCCTTCTCTTTGTTGTATGGAGTGTTTCCTCTAGTGTAACCTGGAATGTTGGATTTGCCTGAAGACTGCATATTCTTTTCTATTTTCTCGGCCAATTCCTGAGCAGTTTTTAGATCGGTCGCCTCTGTCCCTTAACTGGTATACCTCAAATCACCAGTGAAAGCTTCGATGTAAGATATGAGGATGGAGGCATCCCTTGGCTTGATTTCTCTAGGGAGGTCCGCAACCACATGCCTGAACTTAGTATTAAATTCATCAATGGTTTCATTCTCCATCTTCTTAATGTTATGGAGGGCAGCAAGCAGATGTCTTGGTTCTTTCTTTTCCCCCCATTTCTTCTTAAAACCCTCTAGGAATTCATTCAGTTTAACATCACCATACTAAGTAATTAGCCTTAGTAACTTAATAGGGTCTACCCCCCTTGGCTTTGTTGGGAGGTGAACCTAAACGGAGGAGTCAAGAACAAGGTGACAGCCTTGACTCGAGACTTGCCCCCAAGGACACACCGAGTGGCTTGAAGATTTCTGCCACGTGACCCAGGTGTATGAAAGGCGGCAACACTACTTTTGAGGAGGCCTCTCAGCATTCAATATGGAGAGATTCCATGATGGATGAGTACCATTCCATCATGAAGAATGATGTATGGGAGATTGTTCCAAGACCTGAGGGGAAGTCAGCGGTGACTTCTCGTTGGCTTTACAAGCTGAAGCATGCAGCAGATGGGAGTGTGGAAAAGTACAAAGCCAGGTTTGTAGTGCGGGGGTTTTCACAGGTTGAGGGCATTGATTATGATGAGACTTTTGTGTCAGTTGCTCGGTATACTTCTATTAGGGGCTTGATCTCCATTGCAGCGGAAATGGATTGGAAGATCCATCAAGTGGATGTGAAGACCGCATTTCTCAATGGAATCTTACAGGAGGAGATTTACATTGAGCAGCCTCAAGGCTTTGAGATACATGAGAGAGAGTCTCATGTTTACAGGTTGAAGAAGGCCCTTTATGGGCTGAAGCAAGCTCCAAGAGCTTGGTACTCCAGGATCGATTCTTACTTGCTGAGCATGGGGTTTCAGAAGAGTGAAGCAGATCCGAAACTCTACTTCATCATGGTTGGAGATGATCCGCTTGTTCTTCTACTATATGTTGATGACTTGTTTATCACAGGGAGAGAGAGACCCATTGCAACATGCAAGAAGGATCTTGCGGTAGAGTACGAGATGACTGATATTGGGCTGATGCATTATTTCTTAGGATTGGAGGTTTGGCAAGAGCCTGGACATATTTTCCTGGGGCAGAGAAAGTATGCAGTTGATATTTTGAGGATATTCAGGATGGAGGATTGCAAGCCTATGTCGACACCTATGATCACCAACTAGAAAAAGCTTCATGCTTCTGAGAGAGATTTGGTGGTGTTGTCCGTCGATTGCACACTAGCAGCAGAAATCTTCCGAAAGTTATCTCCTCACTTGAGAAAGTGGAAGAGGTGTGACCTTGGGGGCAAGCACAGAGCTAGGTACTGTCACCTACTCCTAGCTCCTCCGTTTAGGCTAACTCCTAACGAAGCCAAGGGGGGTAGTCCCTAACAAAGAGTTTTCTATGGCTCAATGTTTAAGTTAATTTTTAGATGTTTCAGATGCGGATGGGTGTTGTTTAGGAGTTATTGTGATTTAAGATGATTAATGTGATGAATTGAGCACAAGACAAAGCAATCCACGTTGCTATCACCGGAATTAAAAGATAGACAAATATTTGAGAACTTCAGAATAGATAAAGCATTCACAGATATGATTTATAATCAAACATTCGATGGACAAATGGCCCAGATTATCAACAATGCGTAAAAGATAGGACCAGTGCCTATGGAGTCAACCTATCAGAGATGCTTCGAGTGTAAATATGTGAATCCCAAAAGATGCCAGTGAATGTTAGGTTTTGCAAGTGCCCTTGGTAAGTTTTAAGAGTTTTTACTTGTGATCTTCACTTATGGTAGCTGGATGTCCTAACCGGTAATACCTTCAATGGCTCCATTCGAAGACATGACAGACCTGTCTGGGGTCAAAGGTAAGTGTTCAATAACTTAACTACCAGTGCCCAGATTAGGTAGCCCGGCACCCACACTTGGAATTTGCCCACATGCCTCGGTATTTATCGAACAACGCCGGTGTGTTGGTTATGGGGAAAAGTTTTAGTTAAGTTCCTCTTGTGGGGTTTAGAGATCCAATGTCGTTTCTGGGTATTCTGATCTAAGATCGGTCAGCGCATACTCCGGCAAGGAAGGAAGGGGGTTAATTAATCAAAGGGATGTGAGTTGCGAATTTTATTAAGTTAATTAATTAAAACTCTCCGACAGAGAGCGCTCTTGACCTCGTCTTATGACCGTGGTTCAAGAGACTTAGCTAATCTATATGAAGCTAGTGCAGGGATTATGCAAATCTAAAATGTTCTTCGGTAGAGAATGCTCTTGACTTGTGTTTCTGCAAGTTCAAGAGTTTAACTTATGGATTATTAATTGATTAAACAAACACAAGATGATATTAGTTGCTTAAACTCTCCGATAGAGAGCACTCTTGATCCACCTTATGGTGAGATTCAAGAGATTTAAGTAGTTGATTAACTTAGAAAGATGAACAATTAAAATAAATAATCAACTTAGCAATGATGAATTAACAATTAATGATCTAAGCATGAAATGTAATAAATGATGAAAACTAGCACTAATCAAAGCATGCACACAACACAAGCCTCCCCAAATGGGGGAGGAAGAGAGTGGGGACTTAAAAACCCCACTCAAACAAAAATCTTTCATTAAACTTATACAATGTGCCCTGATCCTTGAAAGGACTTTTCAAATAAAGGTAGAACAACTCTACAAATATTGTAACCTGTAAAAAGGAGAGTGCCTTGTATTTTTACTTTTGAGATCATTTATTAAACTTTGAAAAGGGAAAAGGGAAGAAGTTTGAAGAGAGTAAAAAAGAACAAAAGGAAAGAGAGCTGAAACAATAGAAGATGAGAGAATGAAGGAAAACAAACTAAGCAAGAATCAAAACCAAAGAAAGGGGAGAATAGGGCAGCCAACTAAGAAGCTAAGGGATGAACAAAATTGAAGAAAACGGGGCAGCGAAAGAATAAATAAGTGGCTATCATAAAAAAATGCAAAACGAGACAGCGAAAGAGGAAACAAGTGACTGTCATAAAAAAAGCAAAACGGGACAGCGAAAGAGAAAATAAGTGGCTGTCATAAAAAAGGCAAAACAGGACAGCGAACAAAAAGTAAAAGAAATGGCCAAAAATAAGGTTAAAGGAAGCCCAAAAACTAGGGCAAAAAGAGGCAAAAAAGGGAAGAAAGCTAGGGCACACTAGGGCTGTCCAAAAAAGAGAAAAAGGGATGGTAAAAAAAGGTATTAACAGGGCAACGATGAAGAAGGGGTAAAATAAACAAAGCAAAGCGATCGGTAGAAAAGGGATTAAGAAGAGGAACAATGGGGAGTTTTTTGCAGCTTAATTCCTTAGTTTTTTGCAAGTTTTCCCGCTTAACCTGTCATGGAGAGAGAAAAAACCAGCGAGCTATTTACCTGCAAAAATAAACAAAGCAAAGCGATCGGTAGAAAAGGGATTAAGAAGAGGAACAATGGGGAGTTTTTTGCAGCTTAATTCCTTAGTTTTTTGCAAGTTTTCCCGCTTAACCTGTCATGGAGAGAGAAAAAACCAGCGAGCTATTTACCTGCAAAATGATGGGTTAAACAATAGAATATACTACAAAAATACACCTAGCATTTGAGCAAAATATATGAACCTTGTGCTGCTTCAAATACCAACTAGATCTAAGAGAAAGAACACTTCCTAGATCTAGAAATGGAAGCAAGTAGATGCAAAAAAATGACTTTATAGATCAAGATACTACTTGCAACATAAAGTAAAATAATGAGAAATTTTGACTTTAGGGTGAATGGAAAAGATGAACCATTTGGATCTTGAATCTCTGAAATCACTTTGGATCCCAATGGCATGCAGCTGCTAGGTACATATGCTTTGCTCCAAGAAGAGTAGATGCAACTTAGCTCAGCCTCTTACTTGGTACAATGAAGTGATCTCAAAAACAATCTTATACACTTGACAACATGGGGGTTAAAACATGTATTATTTACTAATCAAATCTCAAAAGCATGAAATACAGCTAAATTAAACAATGCTCTTTGAGGCTTTTGAAAGAAAATGAAATAAATAGGTAACTTGAAGCTACAAATACCTATTCCTACGTGCTTATAGAAGCCCTCTAAAGCATGTATTAATACCCACACGTTATCAAAAGTAAAGAAACTAGAACAATTTCACCTCATTAGCAAGAACATATGCAACCAGGATCCACACAGCATGAACCTCCAAAGCCTTTCTTTATTACAAAATAGGTTGCATAAGAGCAACAAGCATTACAATATTTTACCAAAGGTTCTTTGCATCAATCATCCACCCTGATAAAGCTGAAAGAGCCTCTATTTATACAATGAGAAAGTGCTAAAACCCTAAAACCAAACCTCAAACCCTAACCAGCCTGGCCACCAAACAGAGGTCCAAACCTAAATCGGAGAACCGGGAGTGAGGGGAGGCCTCCACCCAGGCAAGGCGCCCCCACTCCAACCCTAAACACTGAAATCCACCCACAGATGAGCCCACACGTGTGGAAGGCACCCTCAGGAGAGAGAGGGGCGTGAGCTGCTGAAGGAGGCACTCTGCTGCATGGGAAAGCTGCCTGCTAGGTTTGGAAACCTACTTTGTTAGGTCTGGGAAGCCTACTAATGGTGTAAGCTTCAGTCTTCACCTCGATCAAATCACCGGACCAATGAGAGCTCTCCATCTCATCTTTAGCTGGAGATGACATGTCTGATAACTGATAATAAATTAATTGCTCTCTTAATGATGACTAAAGCTGAGTTATGATAACTCCAATCATCATAAGTGCTCCATGAGATGTCATTTAGCCTTTTATTTTACTGAATTTGGATTAATTTATAGAGTTTATTTTTCTTCAAAATAATCATTTTTTAATAAAAATTCATTTCTTTACTCAAAATTGACTTTTTTGAGAAAATTTGAGAAAAAAGGCATTATGTGTCCGATTGTTGATCCGATAGTTGGTCCTGACTAGCTGGCTGATCAAGAATGATTTTTGGCTTAAGGTTAATTGGAGTCCGGATGACCGACTTACCACGAACGGGTTTTTTCCATTTAATTTATGGAAAAATTAACCCAAAAAACTTAGGAAAAGTAATTAAAAAATAATTTTCACTGTTCGAAAAAGATTTTTTCAAAATTTTTTTATGTGTCCAGATGACTTAGGACATGACCATGATCTATCTAAATAATGCCTAGTAGGTTTATAACACTCAGTTGGGCTCTAATAACCCCCCAAGGCCCAAAATTCAACATCGGGCATTCCAGCTTTGGAGGAAGCGGGAGAAAACCTCGTCAATTATACTCGGCTGAAGGAAAAGCATAATTGTCATGGGCAAAAAATTCCCTGGAATACCTTATTTAAGATTCTATGTCTCAGGAGACCGAACCACTCAAAAATACCCTACTAGCACATTTTATTACAAACCCCGCAGGGCCATGGTCAAAATTATTCAAATAAAAAACTGGCTAGCCAATATTGGCTAGACATGCAAACGGATCAACTGATACACTGGAATGAGACTTTGAACAAGTCTATCAACCGGCGGCTCCTCAGGTAACCCACTATGGTACAAAAAGTTGGATAACAAGTGGATCCAACTTTATACCGTCAACTTATCGGGTCATTGATGTATCTGATCAACACTCTGCCAGATTTGTGTTTTGCAGTGAACACTCTTAGCCAGTTCATGGTTGAGCCTAGGAGTGTGCATTCGGTCACTGCAAAACATGTGTTGCGCTATCTTTCAAGGACAGTGGATTTTGGTTTGGACTACAGGAGGTCAAAGGGGATCAGATTGGTTGGTTATACAAACTCAGATTGAGCAGGCAGTGTGGCAGACAGGAAGAGCACTTTCAGATGTTGTTTCAGTTTAGGCTCGGCAGCAGTGTCATGGTTCAGTCGGAAGCAGAATTTCGTTGCATTGAGTACTGCAGAGGCTGAGTACATGGCAACCAATTTGGCCAGCTGCAAGGCCTTGTGGCTTCACAAGTTGTTGGTGAATCTATTTGGTCAGGAGCTTAGGCCTACGGTGATTTACTGTGACAATCAAAGTTGCATCCACCTCTCTGAGAATCCAGTCTTTCATGACCGGTCAAAGCACATAGAGATCAGATATCATTTTATCCGAGACTATGTTCAAAGAGGAGCAGTCACACTTCAGTACATTTCCACTGATGAGCAGGTAGCAAACATACTGACGAAGTCCCTTTGGGGAGGGGCAAGTTTGTCTTCTTCAAAGACAAGTTGGGAGTGGTGCAGAACACCTTCCTCGGTAAGAGGGAGTGTTAGTTTTGTACCTAGGGAAGTGTTCCCCTAAGTGAGCCTTAGTCACTTAGTGAAAGGTGAAATAAAGTGACCCTTGCATTAAATGACTTAAGTGACATTTAATTTGACTTTAATGTCTAAAGTCAGTTTTTGATAAATTTAAGTGGGTGAGTGAAATTAATATTTTAGAAATAAAATGAGCAATTAATTTCAACCGTTGATCTAATCTAATATTCACCGTTGGATTAAATGGGCCCTAGGGTTAACTCAAAAAGGAAAGGCAAAGGCATTTTGCCTCACTTTTGCAGATTGAAGTTAGAAGAGTGCGCTGAGAAAATAAGTTTCATTTTCTGAGATATAAAGTAAAAAATTGCAACACGCAAATCGAGGAGAGAACAGCAACAAAGAGGGCACAAAAATCAAGGAGAGGACAGCAGCATTTATTGCTGGTCCATATAGTTTGTACGATACGATTTCAAAGCAGTGGGCACGTTTTTTGAGGCAGATCTCTGGGCACAATTTTCAAGAAAAAAATTCCAAAAAAATCCTAGGCATGGATTTCGAAGTCCGTACGATACAATTCGTACATCGGCACGGAAATCGAGGCAGAAAACAGAGAAGAAAAAAATTTGAGTTTGATTTTTTCTGTTTGGCGTGAAAAACGAGGCAGAAATTTTCTCTTTCGGGTTGAGATAAGTTGGTCTGAAAATTTCTGAGTTTTGCTGTAAATTTCCTTATAATAAAATTTCTCTCTCTCTGACTGGTCTTCCCCTTGTGGGTTTTTCCAAGGCCATTGACCGAAAATATTTGTGTTTTGTGTATTGAATGGCATGTTGATATTTATTTTCTGTCAGTGAAAATTTGTAGTTTCAGCAGTGTTTTAAAGTCTGAAAATTTCATGTTTATTTCCAGCAATTTTATTTTCTGAGAATGTCATAAACAGTGTTAAATTTTACTTGAAATAGGTGGCTGAAAACTAGTGAAAAATCTACATAAAGATGCTCCTGCCTATTCTTCATCCTCATCCACCACCAGGAGCAGGCTAATGCCAACCAAGATCACCCCCCAAAGCCCTATCAGTCTATGCCACTCTCCAGAAGACATTATCTAATAGGCACTTAATGTTGACAATTACCGTATTGATTTGGATGATAAGCAGGGATGACTCCCTCCTCTCCTTGTGGCAGCTGCATCTTTGTCTATGCTATGTTCGTTTACTAGTTCTTTCTTCAATGTATAAGGTTTTCCATCTTGGGTTAACCTATGTTTATGCCATTTCATTTCTTGTTGCTCTTGTACATATTTTTCATTTTATTTCATCTCATTTTTAGGGAGGTAATTCGCACCCCACTATTTCAATTTGGCTATTTGTGGTTGGTTGTAATCACTAATACCTTTGACCTATGTTCACCTTTAGTGGACATTAATACAAATTTCAATTTCAGTTTCTCTGAAATCCAGTGGTAAAGATCAAGTCCTATATTCTACTCATTTCCTTTAGAAATATCAATAATTAAATCCTTTGGAGTAGACTAACCAAATTGAGTTTCCAGAACAATGCACTGAGAAAAGCCATTCTTATCATCATCCTTGTACCAATATGGACTATCAACAAGGCAAGGGTCTTCAGCAGCCCGTGGACTGCACAAGTCCCATTCTTGCCTGACACATCCTTGCTGGATTATTCAAGTTCCAAGAGCCACATTTTCTAATGATTAATCCTCTATACAGCTGAATGTACTCAAAAAAGAAATATCTTCAGGAGATTCTTTGCCCTAAGTTTTCCCATAATGATGACTAAAGTCTACAAATTTGCTATTTCTCTTTTTGTGACATTCTTCTACTTGACCTCTCTGGGCTACTGAATCTCGACATGACATGTATGATGTGAATATCGCCCACATTAGAAAGAACGGTGGCTTTGATATCAATGTAATATGCCTAATATTGTAGGCTGCACACCCCTGGCTGCTCCACTAATTAAAGCTCATGTTAGACCTGATGACTAATCATCTGACCAGTAATAAAATAGATTTATTACAGATTGAGATTGAAAATTTGAAATATCTGATTTTAAGGACTAAACTTTGGTTAACACTTAATACACTTCAAAACCATTTATTTTACTAAAGAAATATAAGAGGATGTTCCTAAGAGCCATCATGTACTTTTTAGTACACTTTGCTTCTTGGAGATATGTAACAACTGACAACTCAAGACTCTGCTTTTCTTCATCAATGAATAGTATATTATGTTACAATGTAATATTAATCTGGTAGTTTAGTCATTTCTCAGGGTGCGTGCTTTATATTTTGGGAGTTGTCTATTGCTCAATTACACCTTCTACTGTCTTAATCATTCACCCTAGGGCCTAACCCCAAACGCAGTAACATTAAATTTTTTGGGTAATGGATATTTATCTTTGATGCCAGAATATCTGATTTATGACCCTGTTTTGTTTTTTATTATTGTACATGCTCTTGAGAAATGCACCAATACAAAATATCAATTATCAATTTTTTGGAAGTTAAAATTTAAGTTGATTACATCATCAGCAAGGGTGCCTGCTTTATATATGATCAACTGTTCTAATTCATTCTGAAACATGTCAGCCACTAATTCAAATTGATCATCTCTATACAACTTCTTAGCTGAACTACAGATAAATGATAATTATGTAGTCCTCAATGATTTTAATTTAATGAAAATCATTTCAATAAGCAAAGATGTGTATACATACCTGGTCCGAAGTTTTATTTAGCGCCCAGTTGAATGCAGGCTGATCGTTTGTCTTCTTAGTACGAGACCAAGGTTGAATTTCAAGTTCTTCTATCCATTTTTTCAATACAAGTTTTGCTCCAAATGTGGGACGCAGAAAAATCATGCAGCTACAAATGTAAGTGCGCCCCTTCTTACCTGGAGGTGGCAAGCTATTAGAATGATTGAGCGGTTTAACCTGCATGACAAAATTTGCATGAACCTAATGGTAATAGACAAACCCCAAAAAATCAATAATCTTGCACTCCTTGCTGATTAAATAGTGAGAACTCAAGGAAATAAACTAAACATCCTCTTGTGCACCTTCTACTTGGTACAACCATTCAGTAACTCCTCAACTAAATTGTAGTTTAATAATATTACTGCAAATAGAAAAATAAAATTTACTGTGCTCTATTTTCCTTATAATTGCTTCAATCCATCACTCGAAAAAGTATGCTCTCTAGTTATGTTAATATGTTTGAACTTTGAAGAACTACAGCCACAGGCAACTAATGCTTGAAAGTTGAAACATCATTCTCCCATTGTCATAAAAAAGGCACCAGTAATCATGTCCTACGCCAATAATGGACAAACACTCTACTTTACAATATACATACAGATCTTTCACATCATTTCTAATGCATTGTAAAAATCATAATTTTCTGTTGGTCTCTGATAGTGCAGTGTTCTGCAAATAATGCATATTAGGCTCATAAATTTGCAGTAGTCATTTCAAATGTATTATATGGCATAGCATCTACTTAAATAGAAATCAAATGAACAGTCCTCGTACAAACAATCTTTAAACCAGCCTCTAGGGGAAGAATAGATACGTGAGAACAGCTATGTAATATATATCTCATTTATGATTCTTGATGTCACAATAATATTTATAATTTAGATATATTGTCTTTCTAATTTGGAATCTGGATCCATTAGTGCAATAGTCATTTCCACCAGGCAATAGCATGTGGATACACTTGGATTCAGATGACTTTCAGATATAAAGAATTAGTCTTTTTCCCAAAACATTAGGTACATTTTCTTTGGGATACACACAAAGAAGAACTACACAGCATAGTTGGACAATAGCATTATTACCAGCCCTCATAAAGTCGCACCCACTCATAAGCAAAACTGGCGGCAAGAAACCCTGGAGGACACTCCCAGGAGAGCGCAGGAGAAGCCAAACACAGAAAATAACGTCGGGTATCCAACAAAAGCAGGTAGAAGGTCAAATATGACAACAATTGCAATTACAGGTAAGCCATTCAATAGGAGCAGGGTTGGACAAACCAATGATACTAACAAACATAGCATTTTATGAACCCCCGCAATAACAGTTACTGGATCAGGCAAACACAAGTATGGAAAACACCAAACTTGGCTTGCATGTTGCAGAGTAGCAAGAAACGAGGCTGAATTGAGGTATTGAACAATGCTAAACATAGTAATGGAAATGGTTGTTCACTGTACCAAATGCCACAAGAAATCAACTTTGAATTTTTTTTATGTATACAGAAGAGGAAAAAGAAGTCAATATGACTGAAAAGCTACAGCATGTCGAGTGCATGTTGCAAAGGATCGCATAAAGCATCGCAAATCCAAGTCTATGAATTAAATCAAAATTAATGTCAAACATTAAGTAAGGGTCGAAAAGAAAACAACAATGGCGGTAGCAACTTCATAATGGCAGTACACTCCGCTAAACAGTTAACATAGGGACTGCAGTGAACAACTCTCTAAACTGAAGCAGAGGGAACTGAACCTCGGAAGAGACCATCCCATAATCTTGTAAACTAAAATATTGCATTCCTTTGGCGTAGCATTGTTATGTGTGTTTGTAGATGGAGAGAGAGTGGAAGTCCATAGAAGAGATTCTAGACATGTCTGACACACTCCAATTTTGCACTGACAGACCAAAAGTGGTTCCCTTTCTGTCTGACCAAAAGAGTGCACCATTCCAGGAAGATTTACAGTTTTTGAGCAGGATTCCTGAATGCCAAATGGTGGGTATGCTGTGAGGGACCTCACTGACAGAGAAATAAATGAAGAAAATCAATTAGTATAAAGTAGAATTGTGAAGATACCAAGGATTTCATTTCACGTTAATACTCTCGAGTCTCCACACGTTTTATCCACCCAGTTTTCAGTCTTTCATTCCTATCCAACCACTTAAAGCTTCTCACTGTTTCGCTAGTAACTTGTTGTATATTTGATGAAATTCTAGTGTCAATCAATTTTTAGTTTCGTATCTACTATCTACAAATATTGGCCAGGATCAATGGCACCTATACTTTAAGAATGATTTGATCTTTGGGGGAACTGAACATCCACTCGTATGTTAAGTATCCTTGTTGACTGCCTTGAGGTCTACTGTAGTTCATTCTCGGCAATGAGGGTAATTGTCTGGAACTTGTGCTTTGATTAAGTGTAAGGAAACGAGGTAATTGCAAAATTGACAACTTAATTATCTTATTCTTAGAATCTTGTTGTACAATATCCATATATGCAAGGGGCCAACAATGACCAAACAGCTGCCCTGCTTAATTTATCAACAGCCACAAAACAGCAAAGCAAGGGAAGAGAAAATACCGCAGTCATATCATCTGTAAAATAAACATCATAGTCGCCCTTGAAGAAAGGAAAAGGATCGCCAAGCCAGACCATATCAACATCATTATACATCACTCGGTAACCAAGATCCAATATCTGCAGAAGGTGGCGTGGTCTGCGAGAAGTAAAATTGAAGAAGCCCTAGCACACAAAAATACCAGATGATCAAAAGAATAAGTTCTGATACAAAGAACAACAAATATGATTGCAAAAAGGAAAATAAAAATTATTGAGGCGAAACCCATAGAGAACATTATTTCGCATTTATTAAGAGGTTAGACTTTAACAATGTACTGGACAGAAGGAGCAAAAAAAAATAAAAAAACAAAGTGACCGTAAAATCCAATTCAAACTTCAATTCATGTGAAATGCACTTCTTGACCACAAACCTGGGATCCAAACCGATGCGTTGTCTGCAGATCTGGAGCAGGAGGAATGAGAACAGCATGCCCAGGCCATTTTCGATTTACTTTGTACAAAGTGGCATAATCCTCAGCAATGACAAGGACTTTGTCTTGATGTTTCTGCTTGCTAATGCTGATTAACCAGTTATTGAGAAAGGGCAGGTAAGGCTGGCTCACAGCACACACTATAACAGTGCCGTTTTTGGCCACAGTCTCAAGTGCTTGAGCCAGTGTGTAATCCCTCCATCTCAACTGAGACCCACCAGTGCTAGAAAACAGAGCTGTGGGTACACCAATCCATGGGGAAAAAATACCCAAGAAGACTACAAGGGAGAGCAAGATGATAAGGCCTGTGGGACTGAAAACTGAAAGTGATCTGTTATGAGTATTCACTGAAGAGGATGATGTGGACAGAGGATGAAGAGGAGAATGCTGCTGCTGTCGTTGGTGCAGAAGAGCCATGATTTTTTACTTCTTTTTATTGAGAAGTTGGGCATTGATTTATAGTTCAATCCATAGTTGTTTACCATACATGTAGGTCTACCATGTGGAGCTCCAGAGCAAATTAAAATCACTGAAGGATCTTAACAGTTCAGATCTGTTTGGTCAATTGATGTCCAACTCCAACTCTTCGTCAAGTCCATGAGAAGCAATTTAAGCTCAAGGTATACCTCTAGGGCATTCGTGTTCAGCTCCCAAAAAGAACCCAGGAAAGTGTTCAAATGGGCGTTTGCTTTTGTAATCAAACACGGTCACCATATCTGAGTTGAAAAACAACAACAATTACATCATCCTCTAGTCGGGAACGTTTGTGAATTTTTCTCTATTCGAATTCGGATGTTATCAATTTAATTAATATTACATTAAATTATTCAACCATATATGAAATTATATAAGATTTATATTTTATATATTGTATTTCAAATTATATAATATTTATATTTATAGATTGTATTTTAAGGATAGGCAGGTCTTTTGGTGGGGCTAGATGGATTTTATTCCACCAAGGTGTGAAATTGATAATGAACAAAATCATTAGTAACTCGTATTTATAAATATTAATTGATTCATTATTACATCAAGAGAAGCTAGGTGCTCTCCAATGTAATATGGGGGCGATCTTGTCACCTTAGTCACGTTATGTTAGCCAATATAAATAAATAAAAAATATTAAAAAATGAAAAATATAAAATACATATAGACTTAAATAAAATATATATAAAAAAATTAAACTAGCATAGATCCAATTTAAATAAAAAAAATTAAAGTAGCATAGATCCAATTTAAACCCAAGATATATCAAGTTCCGAGAGGGATCCAAATGGTAAATAAATGTACACCTCAAGGAATTGGACCCCTCTAGGTCCTTGATAGATCCAGATTTAAAATAGATCTATGCTAGTAGTTATTCAAGAAAAAGCATCTCCCCTAAAATAACTCATTGATGAGAAAGAAAAAAATAGCTTCTAATCTTGCTAAATGTTTCTTGATCTTTTAGCTATCCAAGATTCTTCTTATAGGAGGAAGGAAAATGTATTGTTGCTCTTATTTCTCTAGAGGACATAAAATATATTTTATCTGCCTTTGTAAAATCAAAATCCATGGTCAGAACTCTTGAATTCTTTCTAAAAGTTTTTGAAATCCTAGGTCTGGATTTACTAGTTGTTGTGGAGGAGTCTGGGATAAAAGGTACAATGGTCAGTGCTTTGAACACCACTTTTATTACTTTAATTCATAAGAGCTCTAAACCAATATCTTTTAATGAATTTAGACCTATATCTTTGTGTAATTTGGTGTATAAAGTTATTTCCAGGTTGATTGCAGTCAAAATCAAGACAATGTTATCAAAGTTTATATCAAAAGAGCAATTTGAATTCTTGGAAAATAGTCAGACCATGGATGCTATTGGTGTGGCTTAGGAGTGTCTCCATACTATTAAGACTAGAAAATTGAAGGCCTCCGTTCTTAAACTTGACGTAGTTAAGGTTTATGACCATTTTAGTTGGGACTTTCTTAAATGGTCTTGCTTCATATTGGTGTCAGCTTCTAAGCTACAAATTGGATAATCATGGGTTGTGTGTGTTTAGCAAATTTTGCGGTTCTTGTTAATAGGGCACCTACAAATTTTTATCAAAGTTCTAGAGGGCGGCTTCGACAAGGGTTCCCCTTGTCACCCCTTCTATTCATTAATCATTGAAGGACTAAGTAGGATGATTAAAAACTCGAAGCAGGAAGGTAGATTGGAAGGGGTTAAACTATCTGCAATCATCATAAACACACACTTATTATTTGTAGATGATGTATTATTATTTGGCAAATGAACTCAAGGTGAATGGCAAGTATACAAAGAAATTTGTAATGTCCCCAATAGGATAGGCACAAATTGTGTGTTTAATTTTGACAAACAATTAGCAATTTTACATTGATTTATAACTTTCAAAAGCAATTTGCATTTGCAACAAGATTTTGTCAAACACATTGGGAACATACCAAAATTAGAGTGACAAAGTTGGCATTTTATTATGAACAGTAGGTGGAAACAATACAAATATCTAATAATTGTTATTGCAACTACAACGCTTTATGAATACTAACACAATGAACCTGGAAGACGGATACCAATATGTCGCAATATCTCTAGTCTAGCATACAATCCCTCTCTAAGAAGATGTTGAACCAAATGATAAAGCTCAAGTGAAGACCCTAAATGGATCCTCCTCCTTGTCTAGCTAGGGTGGATATGTTGCAC
Source organism: Pseudotsuga menziesii (assembly GCA_001517045.1). Taxonomy (NCBI): domain Eukaryota; kingdom Viridiplantae; phylum Streptophyta; class Pinopsida; order Pinales; family Pinaceae; genus Pseudotsuga; species Pseudotsuga menziesii. The sequence goes on from LPNX010032409.1 coordinate 64,036, forward strand.
AACCCAAACCAAACGTACAATGGAAGGGTTTTACCAAACCCTAACAAATAAATCTAGGATAACCCTTAGATGTTCATAAGAAATCAATGTCAAATCAAGATTACCCTAATGGATGAGTATCTCCCCTTTTATCTTCTTTTTTAGCCCTATACCATAGGTCACCAAAAACCATCCATTGGAATATCACCTTTTTAATTACATAACACTTATTATTACAATTTTATCCAATAACCCCTTGGAATGATCACCTGGAAAGGGACATCGTAGTCCTCCCTTCCTAAGATTGATTATCATCAAGCAATGTCTCCACAATATTTCACTCCTCCAAATGAACCAAACAGAAACTAAAATCAATACCCAAGTCCTAAACCAATCAGGTAAAGGTGGAATCGGTACATGGTCTAGCAGGCTACTAACATATGAATACTCCTAAATGTTGTTGATAAGTAGAGCACTCTGATGCTACAACAACCTGCTCAATCTCTTAATGAACTGCTCCATTATTGAATTGAACTCATGAAAGCAAAAATTGGCTCTCGACACTATGGAAACTACTGAAATCCTAGGGTCCCACATGATCCTGTAAGGTGTGAAATACACACTAGTACAAGACTCCATCGGGTTGTCCTTGATGAGCCAAAAAATCATAAGTTGTACAAACACCTCAAAAGGCCATTCCTCGATCTTGGGTAACCTCAAGTCAATGATATGCTCAATGACTTTGTGAGGAGGTATCCCTAGAGTAAACACTTTGATGCTCCATTGTACCCCACCATGTGTTTGTGTACCCTCTTGTATATTGTTTGTATGCAACTGTAACCTCCTATTCCATCGGGTATCCTAGATGTGCTACTACATCCAACACTCAACCGATGTGAGTAGAACCTGTATCCTTATATGACTCCAAATCTATCACATACTTGTCCACCCAATCTGTGGATGCATCCATACCCATGTTGGCTAGTCCACATAGAATGTACTTAGCTAACTCCTATGTAGATAAACCTTGAGCCTTTAGTGGATCCTCCATCATAAGTGGCTCAAAATATCCACACCTCAAAACATGTGCATGATCACAACTCTCGGTGTCCAAACTCTCCCCAAATATTTGTAACTCTATATGTTCCTCATGCAGAATCGTTATGAGAAGCTCCTCCCTTATGGTATTAAGGTGTGGAGGCTTTTCCTTGAAAGATTCACCCTCCTATAAGATAAGTGTCTCGTCCTCGCCCATATCTGTATCATCAGGAAGTACCTCTATATAGTGCACCTTACCCTTGCCTTTGCACCTGTCGCCTGACTCCCATGGTTCTTTGCAGTCATAGAGTCTATAAAATTCATACCACTCTATATGTTTGATGGTGCAAAATTCCTTGAATGAAGTGGTTGAGTGGAATGGCTCATTGTGCGCCATATACTCCCTTATACAATATGTAATCTATTCATCTCTCTCTCTTGCTTCATTATCCTTTGCATTGTTTTGAATGTTCACCATAGCCACTCATGTCCTCATGTATCTCAAAAGTTAAAGATGATGGAGTTTATGTTGCTATCAATAATGAAGAGCATGCCAAAATCAGTTGGTAACTACACTCCTCAATATCCCCACAATCAACATACGTAAGACAATTTGTTGCTTCCTCATCTTTTTCTGATTTTGAAACTACATCATAGGTATACCCATTCGTTATATTGGTGACATCGTCCTCATAAGTTGTCATTTGGTCCTCCTCTATGCACAAATTCTCAATATGGCTAGAAGCATGCTTATTCTCTTGTCCTTCTTGCTTAACTCCCTTCAATTTCTGACATGTATCTTTTAAGGAATCCTTGTCAAACGCATTGGGAACATACCAAAATTAGAGAGACAAAGTTGGCATTTTATTATGAACAGTAGGTAGAAACAATACAAATATCTAATGGCTCCTATGCAGACTACAACACTCTATGAATACTAACATAATTAACCTGGAAGATGAATGCCAATGTGTCGTAGTCTATCTAGTATGACCTCCAATCCCTCTCTAAGAATATGTTGAACCAAATGATGAAGCTTAAGCGAAGACCCTGAATGGATCCTTGCCCCTGTCTACCTAGGGTGGATATGTTGTACCATCGAAACTAAACCTACAATGGAAGGGTTTTTCTAAACCCTAATGAAAACTCTAGGATAACCCCTATATAGTCACAAGAAATCGAGGTCAAAACAATATGCCCCTAGTGGATGAGTGCATCCCCTTTTATCTTCTTTTTGAGCCCTATACCATGGGAAATACCATGGGTCATCGAAAACCATCCACTGTGTTTGTGCCAGAAATTGTTTCTAAGGCCAGAGAAACAAGCCAACACACACTCAAGATAAAATTCAATAAAACAGATTAGGTTTAGGGTTTCTGCAATGTTTTAGTGGTTGTAAACTTTTGGAGAAAGACAGGGAATGCATTCATGAGCAAAGTAGTAACTAAATCATAAACAGAAGATGATAAAGATGCATAATATATCACACCAGATCCAACAGAAAAACTATGCTGAGGTTCATTCATAAAGGACAAGCATCACCAGCAAATACACATAAACCAGTAATGAATATATCAATTAAGAAACTAAACAAGTTCAATAATGAAGCCGACACATAAAACTGAAGGGGAAAAATGTCATATATTTCATAATTTCATCACCAAAAGCATATAAGAGTCTTGGTACTTAACTCCTGAACAAGTCTGAAGACAAAAGCAGTCTGAAGACCTCCTGTAACTCCCCAAAAATCAGAACCCTGCTAATGACTCTCTAACCTCTCTAAATAGTGTTTTTTTTTATACAAAAATTAGTTAGGTATCAAAAACCCTAACTGTCCTCCATCCAATCGATGAGGTAAGGTAAAAAGTAAAATATTACAAAACATGATTTTTCTAAAAATAGTAATCCCTAACTAACATGTTTCTGAAAAAGATAACAAGTAATTGAAATGAACAAGTGACTCATAGCTCTTTTGCTGCCTCAGCTAGCAGAGCAATACCATCTAATACTTGAGTTTTCCTCTTAGCTTTCTTCTTCTCATGCTCCAGGTTAGTTATCCTTTTGGTGAGCTTCTTGTTTTCCTGCTGCAAGTTCTTTACTGTGTTTTCCAACTCTGTACAGTGTATGTCAGTAGTTCTTTTCCTCTTGAGAACCTCTTTGGATACTTCTGACAGCTCCTGGAAATGATTATGGACATCCTACAGTTCTTCTATAAGCCCTCTGTTAACCTTCATCAACCCATCATTAACATCTTGCAAGTATTTCATCTGTTGCTTATACTGCTGAATACTTTCCTGCAAGTTTTCTTTATCAAAACTAGGGATCTCAGGTATGTTTGCATCCTTTATTAACAAGTCTGTGAAATCAGTAGGAATACTGGGCTCTTTTAGAATTCATGCTTCCCTAAGTATAAGCTCATCTTCTTCTTCCCACTCTTGATTTTCAACAAGAGATATTTTAGCTTTCTCTTCCTGCTGTTGTTTTAAGAGTTTATTTTTTATCTCAAGAATTATTGCAGACAATTCAGACTTGGGCTGCCCTAACTCTTTTACAGACTGTGATCCTTTCACCTTTGCAGGCTGAGAAGAAGAAGGTTTAGCAACTGATTTTCCTTTGCTTTTACTGTCCATTTTACCAATTTCTGTCTCTTCATTTGAGGAAGTATCAATCAAGACAGTCTCTTGTTTGGAATTCAATTTTGGATTAAGTAACCTCTTCATATTCGATTTTATTTTATTTGTTGGCCTGGTTTTAGGCCTCCAATATGGGGTTACAGTCTTTTTCTTCTTCTTATTAAGTTTAGCTGCTTTGATCTCTGAAATGAAGAATTCTCCACAGGTTTCATGCTTGCCTTCTGCTTTATCAATGGGTTGATCTTCTTCCAGTAAATATCCCTCATCATCTAAGAGAATGGTGAGTGGACTTCTCTGTTGGGTTTGAAAATCATCTTCGGGCATATCAACCTTTTCTATAACAGCAGCTCTAGGTTCCTTGGAAACTGCTACTGGTTTCAACTGTTGCCTAGGCTGTAATTGTTCTTCTGAAAATAGTGAATATCTACCTGCACTACCAACTGAAAACACCTTGGGGTTTATTGTCAACCTCCACCTGCTCTGCTGCCTTCTCAACTTCAACATCCTCCTTGTCTTCAAGTTTAGCTTTCTGACCTAATTTCTTCATCATTACCTTCCCTTTATTTGCTTGCCTCTTAGTCTGCTGATCTTCCTGTTTTACATGGAAACCTGACCACAAAAGAAAGAAGTCCCAACTTTTACCTTCATGCTACAAAACAGTGCTAATAATCAACTTAATCAGCCCATGATGAAAGATGGACTGAGAGGAGTGGTTCATATGCCCTTTGACCCTGCTAGCCATTTTTTGCAAGCTCTTCAATAGGAAAAATGGAAGGTTCATCCTGGACTGTCCCACCATATGTTGCAAAAACCTGAAGTGATACTTAAACACATAAGCATACCTGCCCTCGCAAGTAATGTAACTCTGCAAAATTCTAATTGGTTCAACCCATTCCTTTCTGAAATTTTGAATAAGAATGCCTTTATTCCAGTCAGGAGTGACATTTGGTAATAGGTATCTCTGAGGATCAAAGGTAAAAGGCAATTTCTTAAACCATAATTCACCTTCATTGCTAACCCCTGTGGCTTCTGCAATCAGCTCTACTATCAGCCTGAACTTAAGAGTATCAAAGGTCACCATGTCATCTTTTAAACACTGTGCAAACTTGCAAGAAACTTCAGCATTATACCCATTTATTCTTTTAAAGAACTCAAGCCAACCAGCCAGTTGAAATAATTCAACACATCCAGGGAGCTTTTCAATCCACCCTACATCATTTGGTTCAACTCTGTTAATTTTACCACTCTTTCCCATTTTCCTTCAGAGGATGAAACTATATAGGTTTTAGGATTCAATTAATGACCAGTCAGGTGACTGTCTCCTTCTCAAATCCTTCAGGTTTCAAAAACAGCTCTCCTTGCTCTTTTCTGTTTGCTGCTTTTGTTTTCCTAATAAAGATTAGGTTTATCATAAGCATAAGAGACTTAGGTCATTTGAAATCTTCCAAACTCCTCACTGCAACTGGTGACTGTCATGCAATTTAATTGTTCTATTGGCTGTCCATCTTCAGCATGTAGAATAAGCCTGTATATTGGTATTCATAACCTGCCAGAATCATGTATAAACCATCTTTACACAAAAAGAGTATTACATAAAGAATCACAACTATCAACCTTTAGACTAAACGCAGCCTGTAAACCATCTTAAACATAATCCATTGTCAGCTTAGTAATCTCAAGTATCAAATTAACAATAGATCTTCCTCTGGTTTCAAGCCTGCTGCTTCTTTTGGCTTTCAAAAACAGTGAACTTCAAAACCTAGAAAAATCAAGTCTTTAGGCTATATAGGTTTTCATATTGTCTGAAATGTCTCTGTCCTTCATCTCATGTTGTACCAGCAGCAGTATTAAATTTGAACCATCATAATATACATTGCATTTCAACCCAGCCTCTTTCGAACTTCAACAAATGAACAGTTCCAACATAAAGCTATTTTTCAGTATTCCACTCCACAAAACATCTCAGAATGACTCAGGCAGTTATTTTTCTGGTCGAAATATCATTTGAGTGCATAATTTATCATTCCCCTTAATCAATTTTGATTGAATAGTTCACAGCGAAAAAGCCCTAAATTATCAGTTATAGTGACTTATCGTTTAAATTGATCAACTGAAGTGGTTTAAAAACATGACCTGAGTGGTTAAGTTGTTCAACTCGAATGTACAGGTGTCCTTCAGGATGCAATTTGACTGCAGACAGCACATTCACGAAGCCCTAATTTCCCGTGGCTCCATAAAACCTCACTCTGTTTCCCAGCGGGCATATCCGGTTTTGTAGTGATTATGGTTACTCCAGTAAGTCCGTCGTCTGTGAATGTGCATGCAAATGACAACTCTTCTCACATTAAACATCAAACCATGCTGTTACCTGTCAAAATCAATTGCCTTTGGGCTCACGATGACCACGATTCCTTCCCCAGTGGAACCACCTGTTCTTATGATAATTCTTTAACCAACACGTAGTAAACACTCCACAATGCGTGATTAGTCACTCAACATTTAAGAAAATGCCAAATTTTTGCTTTAAAATCGGAAGAAATGAAGGCCGCGATATTCTTGTAGCGCGCCTTCATTATTTTTTGGCTCCAGCGCTACAAGAATAATTTTAGTGCTATTTTCTCGCTGTTTTTCAACTTTTTGTGATTTTGAATGCAGTTTAAAAGCTGTTTGAACTATGATTATGCAGGACCATGCTCAAAATGCTATTTGTGACCACATCATTCGATAATATGACCTTTTATAACCCTTTAAGACCTAAGGGAGGAAAAAACAAAATAACTCTAAAGGCAAAAAAACTTAAAAATTAAAGTCAATACCTAAAAGCTCCTATGGTAATTGAAAAGATAAAGGAAAAGAAATAAGAAAACTTGATCAAAAAGGTAATCGAACATGAAAAGGTAAGAAACAAATTTCTGACATAACATCTGGCTCCAGCTGCGGGATGAAGTCCTCCCTGTGAGGCTTCAAGAACCTGTAGACCAGTGCCTTCTGTCTTCTATCTACCTGTCTGCAAAACTTCCATTGGGCCATGGAGTCTTTATTATACTTCACTCACACTGGTATGTACAATGACAAGCGAAAATGCTCTTATAAACTATAGAAATGCTTGAGGAATCGCCCATTAACAGGGCTAGACAACTCCTCACCTTCCAAGGACTGCAAGATAAAAGTATTGTTCTCTAAAACTTTTGATACCATAAAAGGGCCAAACCAAAGATTGTCAAACTTACCATGCTTACCCTTTTGTTCTTTTCTTGCATCCCATCTTAGAACCATCTCACCCACTGAGAAAGTATTATCTTTGATGTTCCTGTCAAACCTGTTTTTAATCTTGGCTCTGTACAGCTGTGCTTTTTCATCCACCTTCTCTCTACTTTGCTGTAACTCTATCATTTCAAAGATTCTCCTCTGCATATCATTTGGCTCCTCTTGAGAATTCTGGAGAAACTTCATCACTGGGATCCCCAATTGAACAGGGAAAACTGCTTCAGTACCATAAACTAACTGATAGGGAGATGTTCCAATTGCTTGTTTCACTGTAATCCTATCAGCCCACAATGCATATTTCAGCATTGAATCCCATGATCTTTTGTTATGCTTTAGCAGTTTCTTGATGCTTAGAATGATGTTCTTGTTAGAGGATTCAACCTGACCATTTCCTTGCGGATAATAGGGGGTTGAATGCTTCAATATGATGCCATTTCTTTCACAAAAAGTCACCATTGCTCTGGATTTAAAAGCCTTTGCATTGTCTGTTATTAATCTCTGTGGACAGCCAAACCGGCTCATAATATTTTCTTCAATGAAATCCATGATTACCTTATCTATAGCATTCCTTGTAGGAATAGATTCCACCCATTTTGTGAAAAAATCTGTTGCAGTGAGAATCCAGTGATGCTGTCCTGAAGATGCTGGATTTATTTCTCCAATAAAGTCCAAACCCCATTGTTGAAAAGGGGCATTGACTGCAATAGGTTTCAAAGGCAAAGACAATAATTTCTGCTTACCAGCAAATTTCTGACAAGGAATGCAGGCTCTTACCTGTTGGTAAACATCTGTGAACAAGGATGGCCAAGAATATCCAGCTCGTAAAATTTTGTAAGCTATTGCTTTCCAATACTTATGCCCTCCACAGGCACCTTCATGGGATTCTGAAATCACTTCTGCTATTTCAGATTGGTCCAAACATCTGAGCAAGATACCCCCTGGATCCTTCCAGAACAATTGATCTTCTACCAAACAATACTTAGTAGCTTTGAGTTTCAAAGATCTGGCAGCCTTCCTGTCCAAATGCTCAGGACATTGCAGAAATAATAGAAAATGAACAATGTCTGCATACCAGGCTGATGATGAATAGAAATCCATGATCTTTTCTTTCTTTAGAGCTGCTTGATCTTCTTTTTGAGCTATTTCTTCAGCCATAACATACAGTCCCAGAGCCTGACAATTTGATTCAGCCAGCAGCTTGGCTAAACCTTGTCCCTTGACAAGTTTGGTGGGCTTTATTTCCACATCATACTCCATAATCTTTGCAATCCACCTACCTCTTTTACCCTAACTATCAGGCTGTGTTAAGACATCTTTTACTACAAAATTTGGAACAAATGAAATAACTTTTGAATGCAGGACATAAATTCTGAAAAATTTTAAATCCTTCACCAGAGCATAAGCCTGCTTTTCCAATATACTGTACTTCAGCTCAGAATCCCTAAGAGTTTTACTGAAAAAGGCAATAGGATGTTCCAATCCTTCTTTATTTTTCTGAAGAAAGACTGCCGCAATTGTGTCTTCTGATGCAAATGAAAAAGTAAGAAATTCTTTGGTAAAATCAGGACTTACCAGTACAGGTGCTTCAGTAAGAGCTACCTTGATTTTCTCAAATGCAGCCTTTGCCTCAACAGTCCACCTGACTTCCTGGTCCTTCTTCAGCATGGCTGTGATATGTTTAATAGTCTCAGCAAAATTGGGAATGAACCACCGCAAAAAATTAATTTTGCCAATGAATGATTGAACATCTTTTTTGCTCATGGGTAAACTAATCTTCAATATAGCTTTCACTCTTTCAGGATCTATTCTGATGCCATCAGCAGACACAAGGTGACCAAGTAGTTTACCTTCTTGCACAGCAAAATGTGACTTTTTGGGATTTAGGGACAGGCCAAATTTTCTGCATTTTTGGAATGTCTGCGTTAAATGTTTCAGATGCTCATCATCTGACTGTGAAAAAACAGTAATATCATCCAAATAAATGACCACAAACTTATCTTTTTCTCCAACAAAGGCAATATCCATTGCTCTCTGAAATGTTGCTCCAGCATTCATCAGGCCAAAAGGCATCTTGTCATACATGAATGTCCCCTAGGGGGTTGTAAAGGCTGTCTTTTCCTTGTCATCAGGGTGCATAGCAATCTGATTGTACCCTGAGAAACCATCCACCATAGAGATCCTCTGAGCTCCAACTACTTGCTGCAATACTTGTTCAATCTTAGGAAGAGGATAGTTGTCTTTTAATGATGATCTATTCAGATTTCTGAAGTCAACACATAATCTGATTTCCTCATTCTTTTTTATGACAGGAACCAGATTAGCAACCCAGGAAGAGTACCTGAGAGGCACTATTATCTTTGCATCCAGTAGCTTCTTTACTTCCTTTTCAATCACAGGAAATAAAGATGGATTGATCCTTCTTAGTTTCTGTCGGAAAGGTTTAACATTAGGCTTCAAAGGAACCTTATGCTGAATGATTGTTGTATCATAGGTTCGTAGTTCTTCATAAGACTAGGCAAACACATCTACATGTTCCTTTAACAGTTTGATATATCTATTTCTTTGTTCAGCTGTCAATGATTTTGAAATTTTGACCATTCTAGGATGTTCAGCTGAACCAATGTTGCAGTCCACTACATTCTCTTCTGAAGACTGAACAACAGGTTTTGAAGGTGTATCATCTTTTGTAAATATTCTCTCCAGAGGTACCAAACCTTTGGGAATGAAATTACTCTTCAATTCAATGATCTTATGACCTGCTATCTCTTCTGCAGCAATTTCATCCAGCTGTTCTTCTTCATCATCTTCATCCTAATCAATTAAGGAATTTGAAAACTCATATGTAAGTTCAATAAACCTTTTAATCTCAGTATCATCTTCAAACACTCTCCACTGTTTTACATTATTAGGTACAGAAGGTCTGTACCTTATTTCAATTGGATACCTCAACTGAGTAGTCTTAGGAATTCTGAAGTATGTGGCAGCTAAAGCCAATGAATCTGCAGTCTGATTGTAATCCCTGGGAATATAGGTAATATTAAAAGCTACAAAATAGTTTTCAAGCATATCCCATACCTCATTTCGGTAAAGCTTCAACAAACCCTGCTTCACTTGATATTTGTTCTTCACTTGCTGAACAACTAGTTCGGCGTCGCCAAATGCAGCAATCTGCTGAATGCCTAATTCTTTAGCAGCCTTTAATCCTAGTAGCAAAGCCTCATACTCAGCAGTATTATTTGTAGTAACAAATTCCAACTTCATTGCTAACCCCTATGGCTTCTGCAATCAGCTCTACTGTCAGCCTGAACTTAAGAGTATCAAAGGTCACCATGTCATCTTTTAAACACTGTGCAAACTTGCAAGAAACTTCAGCATTATACCCATTTATTCTTTTAAAGAACTCAAGCCAACCAGCCTGTTGAAATAATTCAACACATCCAGGTAGCTTTTCAATCCACCCTACATCATTTGGTTCAACTCTGTTAATTTTACCACTCTTGCCCATTTTCCTTTAGAGGATGAAACTATATAGGTTTTAGGATTCAATTAATGACCAGTCAGGTGACTGTCTCCTTCTCAAATCCTTTAGGTTTCAAAAACAGCTCTCCTTGCTCTTCTCTGTCTGCTGCTTTTGTTTTCCTAATAAAGATTAGGTTTATCATAAGCATAAGAGACTTAGGTCATTTGAAATCTTCCAAACTCCTCACTGCAACTGGTGACTGTCATGCAATTTAATTGTTCTATTGGCTGTCCATCTTCAGCATGTAGAATAATCCTGTATATTGGTATTCATAACCTACCAGAATCATGTATAAATCATCTTTGCACAAAAAGAGTATTACATAAAGAATCACAACTGTCAACCTTTAGACTAAACGCAGCCTGTAAACCATCTTAAACATAATCCATTGTCAGCTCAGTAATCTCAGGTATCAAATTAACAGTAGATCTTCCTTTGGTTTCAAGCCTGCTGCTTCTTTTGGCTTTCAAAAACAGTGAACTTCAAAACCTAGAAAAATTAGGTCTTTAGGCTATATAGGTTTTCATATTGTCTGAAATGTCTCTGTCCTTCATCTCATGTTGTACCAGCAGCAGTATTAAATTTGAACCATCATAATATACATTGCATTTCAACCCAGCCTCTTTCGAACTTCAACAAATGAACTGTTCCAACATAAAGCTATTTTTCAGTATTCCACTCCACAGAACATCTCAGAATGACTCAGGCAGTTATTTTTCTGGTCAAAATATCATTTGAGTGCATAATTTATCATTCTCCTTAATCAATTTTGATTGAATAGTTCACAGCGAAAAAGCCCTAAATTATCAGTTATAGTGACTTATCGTTTAAATTGATCAACTGCAGTGGTTTAAAAACATGACCTGAGTGGTTAAGTTGTTCAGCTCGAATGTACAGGTGTCCTTCAGGATGCAATTTGACTACAGACATCACATTCACGAAGCCCTAATTTCCCGTGGCTCCATAAAACCTCACTCTGTTTCCCAGCAGGCATATCTGGTTTTGTAGTGATTATGGTTACTCCAGTAAGTCCGTCGTCTTTGAATGTGCATGCAAATGACAACTCATCTCACATTAAACATCAAATCACGCTGTTACCTGTCAAAATCAATTGCCTTTGGGCTCACGATGACCACGATTCCTTCCCCAGTAGAACCACCTGTTCTTATGATAATTCTTTAACCAACACGTAGTAAACACTCCACAATGCGTGATTAATCACTCAACATTTAAGAAAATGCCAAATTTTTGCTTTAAAATAAGAAGAAATGAAGGCCGCGATATTCTTGTAGCGCGCCTTCATTATTTTTTGGCTCCAGCGCTACAAGAATAATTTTAGTGCTATTTTCTCGCTGTTTTTCAGCTTTTTGTGATTTTGAATGCAGTTTAAAAGCTGTTTGAACTATGATTATGCAGGACCATGCTCAAAATGCTATTTGTGACCACATCATTCGATAATATGACCTTTTAAAACCCTTTAAGACCTAAGGGAGGAAAAAACAAAATAACTCTAAAGACAAAAAACTTAAAAATTAAAGTCAATACCCAAAAGCTCCTATGGTAATTGAAAAGATAAAGTCAAAGAAATAAGAAAACTTGATCAAAAAGGTAATCGAACATGAAAAGGTAAGAAACAAATTCCTGACATAACACACTGGAATATCACCTTTTTAATTACCTAACACCTTAAAATTATAACAATTTTATCCAATAACCCCCTATAATGATCACTTGGAAAGGGACATCACAAAATTCTAGAGTTGTTTTGTGTTGCTACAAGAATGGCCACTTGTGAAACAAAGTCATGTTTCTTAGAAAATGGAGTTGATATGGAAACTTTAGCTCATATTGGTATTATATTTCCATTTTAAATTAATGCTTTGGGTTCAAATATGAAATAACTCAGCTAATTTTCAAAGCCAAATAAATATTTATCAAAAGATTGGATGGGGATTCTCAAAAAGATAGAAAAAAGAATTGGTAATTGGTGCTACATATGGCTTTCTTTGGGGGGCTTTAATTTTATCGAAGGTTGTTTTTGAGAGTTTACCTTTCTATTGGCTACCTTTAGTCAAGATTCCAAAGTCTAGATTGGAAAAGATAAGAAAAATAAATAAATAAATAATCAACTTCTTGTGGACTATAAATAAACAAAGGGAAGGTATTCACCAAATGAGGTGGGAAAGGTTGGCTAGGCCTAAGAAACTTGGGGGCTGGGGAATTATTTTGGCCAAGATTTAGCTCCAAAAAGTATTTAGAGGGGCTTATTCTTTACAAGGATGTGTAGTTTGGTCATTAAGGATAAGTATCTGAAGCAAAGGCCGGTGTTTGAGTGGATTAGATTAAATAACAAGAAGTCTAAAGGAGCTTCAAATTTCTGGAACTGTTTGATCAGCTATTTCCATATTCTAGTTGATTGGTTGACATGGAAACCATTGAATAATAAGAGTATCAAATTGGGAAGATCCTTATGTTGGTGGAGCTATTTTTATAAGTTATCAATTGCTCTTGTTAATCATATTAGAACAAGATGCTTTCATTCCTTAGCTCATGTGAAATCTTTTGAAGATGGACAGGTGGACTGCCATAAAACATGATTGATCTAGAGCTTCAAGGGGCATTTGTTGATAAATGGGACATATATATCCTTGGGCTTTAAAAAGATGGCATTCAACTTACTGATGAAGAGGACTCGTTAGTGTGGTCATGGAATGAGAAATATGGGAAGGTAAGTGCCAAACTTGTTTATGAAGTAATATACTTTTCAAATCTCGATGTAGAGCAAAACTCGTGGTTTACTACTTTATGGAAATGACATATTCCTTAAAGAATCAAACTCTTATGTTGGTTGGCGTTAGAAAATATTATTCTAATGTGGAATAACTAAGTGAAGAGAGGAGGTCAAGGCCCAAGTAGTTGTATCATATGCAACAATGAAGTAGATACCATTGACCACTTATTGATTCATTGATATTTTCCAAAAAAAGGTATGGAAAATGGATAAAAATGATTTCAAAATAGTTCAATCCTGAAACCCTTAGTCCTTAAATAATTGTTTCCAAAACTAGATTCAAGGAGCTTTCTCTTGGAACGAATTTCCTTGTTACATATGTTGGGAAGTTTGGAAACATAGAAATGGTGTCTTATTTGAAGGAAATCATAAGAATGTGAAGGAAGTCAATCTTAAAGCTATTGGAGGGTTTGGGGAAAGTCATAAAGAAGGAAGGTGGTCAGGTAAGATTAAACAGGTTGGCAAGAGCTCCAACATTCAATAATTATTGGCCATTTGACTTTTTCAATGGGGCTTCTTGAGTGAATGGCTTAAAGTGTGGTGTTGGTGCTTATCTAAAATGAATTAATCATATGTATTTAAGCTCAAATTAAACTGTGGTAGGGAAACCAATACTAGAGGTGAGATACTCGCTCTCTGGGGACTATTATTTTTTGTTTGTTTCAAACATATAACTCATTTGCAAGTAGTTGGTGACTCCAAAGTAGTTATTGAAAGGGTTCTCCAGGAATGTTAGCTGCAGGTGGCCTCTTTAGAAGGTTGGAAGCATAAACTTAGAAGGCTCTAGTGACAATTTTTTGGGATAACATTCCAATACATTTTAGAGAATTTAATGGTGTGGCAAATCTTTTGTCTAAGCAAGATTTAGAGTTGAATTAAAGGCTACACACATTTTGAGCATATGAGTGGACCAATTGTCCTCTCTGTTGGCTCTCTCTCTCTCTCTCTACTAATGTTTACATTAGTATATGAGTTATTTTTTATGTAGATAGGAAGGGTTTCTTGTTATATATTTTGGAGGACTTCTCATTCATAAACTTGGTTTCTTTTGCTCTATTTTGTGAAGATAGTTAAAATTATGGAGTTGTATTGGTATGAGACAATTTTTAGTTCATTATTGTGAAGATAGTTAAAATTATGGAGTTGTATTGTATTATTCAATTTTTATTTCATTATAGGACTGTAACGTAGTCCTTTTGGAAGCTCATAATGTTTATAGTTTTGAAGTGAGTGAGTGGAAACAATCTTTAATATTAAAATTGTAATACCATTGTAAAAAATATTTATATTTTTAATATTAGCATAGTATTTTTTTTTGAAAAAAAAAACTATTTCTTTATTTAAAAACATATATTTTTACCCAATTAAAAATAATTAAATTTTACAACAAACCCAATTTATATTTTATAAATACCAATTTACAAATACAACTTCAATACTTATAATAAGTTGTTGTATACATTTAGTTTTTATATAAACCAGCCTAGATCCAAATCCTAGGCTCTATCAAGCGTCGAGAGGAATCAAATCTCCCGAGGTGCAAGCCTCCTTGAGTGCAATACCTGAGAATAGGTTTGCACCTCAGGAGATTTTATCCCTCTCAGTGCTTGATAGATCTTAGGATTTAGATCTAGGCTGGTTTCAGTCGTGGGCAGTAACACAAAACTGGAGTTTGATCAACATTGTAAGGAACATGTTAAGTTAACACATATAGAATTATGAATATTAAGCCTCCTTGAGTGCAATACCTGAGAATAGGTTTGCACCTCGGGAGATTTTATCCCTCTCAGCGCTTGATAGATCTTAGGATTTGGATCTAGGCTGGTTTCAGTCGTGGGCAGTGACACAAAACTGGAGTTTGATCAACATTGTAAGGAACATGTTAAGTTAACACATATAGAATTATGAATATTATCTCAATGTAAGTGTTAAGGATTGAATAAATTGTAAAACTGGAAAATAGAGACAAGTAATGATCTTCTCGTTCCCTTTCGTTTTCTTTAATCTTCTTGTTCTTGTGCTGTCAATTCGTCCAACTTTCTTTTTCGATATTCTTTTTGTCGATCTTCCTTTTGTTTGTTTTGTTCTTCTCCTTCTTCTGTCATCATTTTGTCCAACATTTTCTTTGGATATTGTTTTGGTTGTTCTGCTTTTTGTTCCAAGTCTTCTTCTCATTGTTTTGATTTCATTTCTTCACGTGGTATTGATATATTATTGTCAATTTCAATCTCCCGATATTGGATCATATTAGTAATTGGAACTACTTGAAATTTGACCATGTCATCAACATGTTGCTCTCTAACCGTTACATGTTGAGCATCTTCCACATTTGGTTCCACTGGTATATTGGTTGAATTTTGTCTTTGTCGTTCGACATTTTGATTTATTTGTTGTTCTGCAAATTGATTTATTGCTTCAACTTTTTCTCTCGATATGCTCTTTGTCGATCAACATTTCATTTTCTTTGTTCTTCTCGTTCTTATGCTGTCACTTTCTCCAACTTTCGTTTTCGATATTCCTTTTGTTGATCTGCCTTTTGCTTTTTTCATTCTTTTCCTTCTTCTGCTGTCATTTCATCCAACTTTTTTTTCGATATTCTTTTTGTTGTTCTGTTTTTTGTTTCAAGTCCTCTTCTTGTTCTTTTCATGTCATTTCGTTAGATTTTCTTCCTTGATATGCTTTTTGGCGTTCGACGTTTTGTACTTTTGGCCCCTCTCATGTTTGTCTCATAGCATCTTCTGCATGCACATCTTCCATTTATAGGTCAGACTTTATATCAAAAATGTCAATCATTAACATATACACTGAAATTTTTGTATCAATGAGATCTACACTGAAATCAATGCATCAAAGAATAACAACTACACTAAAATTTATGCAATGATTAAACACTATACATTGAAATTTATGCAATGATTAAACACTATACACTAAAATCTATGAAATTATAAAAAAACCATACACTAAAACAATTAGGTGATTTGGGAGGATTGAACCTTAAATCTCACTCCCTTACCCCAACACCCTTACCACTTTACCACAGGTAGTTTTTATTATTAATAGTAAAGAACTTAGATATAAACTTGAATAATATTGCATTTGGAGAAAAATTGGAGAAAGGTGGATCAACAAGATTTGACCCTATGAACTACCTTTGATTGCCACACTGTGTTACCAATAGGATACACGTTAAATTTGTTGTTAATAACTTATAATAGTTTATATTTAAATATATATTAAATTTATATCTTTAAATTTAATTTAAATTAAATTTATAAGAGATTTTACTAACTATAACATTGAATATTTTAACTTTTGTATAAAAAGAAAGAAAATTAAAATAAATATTAATTTTAAATTTAATATAAATATTAATTTAAATTTAAATTTAAAATAAAATATAAATTAAAATTAAAATTATATTTTAAATTATATTTTAATTTATATTTAATTTTTATATTTATAATTATATTTTAATTTCTATTAATTATATTAATATATAATGGTCTAACACAACTTTGCAAATGTGATTACACTCTACATCCATCTAGTATATACTCTTACAGTTTTGGTGAAGTATTTATTAAAATTCTGTTAAGTCTTTATAAATAGCAAATCCGTTTCTCATGCCCATCTCATGCTTTACTGTTTTGGGCCTTTTGTAAATATATAATTAACTTCTTCTAAATGTACAAGGGATTTAGATTGAGATTCTGATTGGCTAGATCATCAATTAATTTTGGGATATTAGGGGCTATGTAACTAGACTACATATGTGCAGGATTCTCCCATGTTCTCTGCATGTTGATATTACCGCAGCTTTAATCAGCAGGAGCTAAAGCTAACATTTCAGCCCAATCCTACACTTAATTGTAGTGTTGTTGAGAATAATTACCTTCTCTATTGTGAAGTTGGCAGGAATTAAATCTCGCTGCATAATTTGTTGCCTGGTTAAATACTTCTTGTTTTGATTATGAAAATTCTTTGTTTATAAACATGATTTTAAGTATGTTTAGATTACTGTGAAATTCTTTACGTTGAGTAAGCAAGCATTCTATAATATTTTCTGTGTGGCATATATATTCATGTTTTTTATGTGAATCCCAAAATTCCCAAAACAGAACACAAGACGGAACGTAAGGCGTTGATTGTTAATTACGGTCAGTAATTTAACAGTTACAAGCTTCCTGTTTTGATAGATGGTATTCAAGTGACATAGATAATGCTAGCTACTATTGACTGAATATGCTTTAGCTTTTCAGTGACGAGGAGCTTTTTTGGCGAGAGGCCTACAATAGAATGGAGTAAGCTAGCTATGGAGCAATCCTCCCTCATCGGACGGAGGAGGAGCAAAGTTAGCGTTGATTTTGCTCCTCCTCCGTCCGATGGAGGGAGGTTTGCTCCATAGCTAGCTCACTCCCAATAGAATAACTGTAGGCTACTGAGTTGGAGGCCATATATCGAAAATTGCTATTCCTCGAAGGAAGAAACATGTCCACTACTGCAATGTTTATATATTAATGTCCATTGGTTCATTATGTTACTTATATATTTATATGTAAATGTCCACTGGTTCATTATGTTCTTGCTTAGATTTCCTTTCTCTTCTCTTTTCCGCATATTCATGTTTAAAAAAAAATTATGTAGCTTTTTGTATTACCTCTTGATGTTTATATAATCATTGATTTCTGAGGTGTTTTTCAGAATACACATTGTTTTAATTTTAATTTTAATTAATGGTCGACAAAATATATTTATTAGCTTTTACTTTTTACGTTACAACATCTACATCATAATCATCGAGTAAAAAGTAATGTTACAACATCTTCCTTATTCTTGACAAACATTACAACATCTCCATCATAATCAGCGATATTATTTATAGTCGACATTTACAAGAGAAACATTACACGAGGAACCTTACATAACGTTATAAGATCTCCCCTATACTGGGCTGTAGAGTGCCTCTCGGCGCATTAAAAAACTAGCATAGATCCAAATCCTAGGCTCTATCAAGCACCGAGAGGGATCAAATCTTTGGAGGTGCAAACCTCTTCTTAAGTATTGCACTCAACTATTGGCTTTGGTGTGATTCAGACCAAAAGACACATCTTTTTATTTAAGGTCGACATATAATATTTTTATTATTAATATCTAATACTATTTCCTAAACCATGCACAATAAAACTATGGGCTATTTAGGAGGCCTTGCACATGGTTTTAAAACCATTTGCATGGCCCTCCTAAACCATGTACAATAAAACCATGGGTTGTTTAGGAGGCCTTGCACATGGTTTTAAAACCATGTGCATGACCAACATTCTCTTTGTTGCGCCGAGAGGCGCATTCTACAGCCCGGTATGAGGTAGAAGTGTAATTCCGTGCTCAACGTGGAGATGACATGTGTCACATAAAAAAGTCAGCTTATATATCTATATATATATACAAGTCGGCTTAATAATTAATAATCTTAGGTGTATATATATATATTTGTAAGTAAATCAAAACACCTATACACACTTCAAAACAATACGTACAAGCTGGACCTTCGGAATAAGGCTGAGAGCAATTACAGATTTGTCTCAGGTATGCGAATGCGTATAATTTAAATTTCTATATCAAGTATGCATATGAGAAACGATTGAATTATAGAAACTGATACGAGTAGATTATTATAGTATTTGATGTATACTCCCCTGTAGTCCATTTCTGTGATTGATGGCGAGCACCAGAATCCATCTGCAATTTCTGGATTTTGTTTTTGTTTTGGCATCTGCGAGCACCAGAATCCATCTGCAATTTCTGGATTTTGTTTTTGTTTTGGCATCTGGATTTTCCCTTCTACAATTTTCACTTCTAATAATGCAGCAATTATGAACTGATCTCCAGCTTAGATCCAACAAAGCACATTATCTCTTTATCTGCAATTTGCGATTTTCACTTCAAGAGAAATTATATAAATTTGCTTATCTCTTTATATACAGTCTTTTTCTGTCAAGAAAAAGACTGTATAATTGAATTACTGTATAAGAAGTATGTTTTCTCTGAATGACTTCTTGGATTTGCTTCTTTGTATCGAGGTGGCATCTAATTAGAATTTGCTTTTAAATTATTCAATCAGATTCTATATATCTAATGACTTGAATAATTTATATAATTAGGATTTGATGGGTTTCATATATCTAATTAGAATTTGTTTTTAAATTATTCATTCCATTTCTATTAATAATTAGAATTTGTTTCATATTATAATGGAGTGAATAATTTATATAACTGACATAATTTGTTTACATTTTTTTATATTTTTGTTATTAGAATTTGATTGCAAATTCTTTAAAATGTATTTAGTTTAACATGTATATAGTTAATTAGCGTTGTTTAGAACCATACAACACCTTTTATGTTTTAAAGTTTTGAGATTTTATAAAAACATAAAAAATCCTTTATGCTTTGAATATTATTGATCAAAATGCATATTTTTGACATTGTTTTTGTTTTATACAGGATTACATACTAAACCATTCAAATTTGATCTTCAAGATGTCGAATACTAATGGGCAACTGAATAACAACAATGTTGAATATGTAAGAAGCCAACAACGACAACGAGTTAGAAGGCAAGCTTTCAATAAAATGCAACAACTCATTGAAATTGAAAGAGAAGAAACGAGGAAACAAAAAAATGAGAGACAAAGATTGCGGCGACAACAAATGACTGATGATCAAAGAGAAGAACAACGAAAAAAAGATCGTGAAAGGAAAAGATTGCAGGTGCAAAGTCAAAATGAGGAAGATAGGGAGGAGCATAGAAGTCAAAATCGTGATAGAGTAAGATCATACAGGCAAAGAAAACAACATGGTATAACTAACATAATAGCACAAAATGAACCCATTTCTCTCGTCGGTGCCAATAACCCATTCAATGGACATATGGTGTTAGATCATGAGCAACTTCATACAATGTCCAATGTACCAATTTCTCATGAATATGAAGTGATTGCCCATAAAAAATTTCGTGAAAGAATTGATAAATTTGCTCATATTCAAATGTGCCATGTGTGCGATGAGTCAGATCCTAGCATTCAAGTTGTCACTTTGTTTGTAATATGTGTTATATTCAATATGAATATCAAATATATCTGTTTTAAAACAATATCTCCATCATATCACATTCTTCTTATTCACCTTCTTACATTGTTACATTGTTATTCTTAAGCTTCTTTCATGTAATTTTATAATGTAAAAATTGGATTATAAAATATTCTACTGTAAAATTCAATTGCAAAAATAACTAAAAACATATACATAATGTGGATCATCTAAAATATTAATGTTGTCGCCCATGACTGGAACCAGCTTAGATCCAGCTTTACCCGGCTCTATCATGCGCCAAGAGGGATCAAATATTTCGAGGTGCAAACCCTGCTTCAACAATTGCACTCCAAAAAAGGGTTTGCACCTCGAAATATTTGATCCCTCTCGGCGCATGATAGAGCCGCGTAAAGCTGGATCTAAGCTGGTGGATAATTCAATTTTTATTTATTTTGTTAAGTATGATCATTACAACATCTCTCCATATTTACTTTTAATTAATGGCCGACGAAATCTACATCATAAAAAAATATAAGTAAAAAGTAAATATTTATAGTCGACCTTTACATGAGGAACGTTACATAACGTTACAACATCTCCCTCATAATATTTATAGCCGACATTTACATGAGAAACATTACAGAACGTTACGTTACAAGATCTCCCCATACTGGGCTGTAGAGCGCCTCTCGGCGCAATAATTGTTTATACTATAAATTTTTATACTAGATTGATATAATATGAATTCTACGTTATAACATTTTATGGTTTGTTTGGAGGCGAATTTATTGATCTAAGGTTATAATTTTTTTTTAAGTTATAACTATTTTTCTCAAATTTTTACCCAAAAAAATAAGAAAAAATGTATGACTAAAAAAATTCAAATTATAATTCGAGTATTGAAGTTGTTACCAATTGAGTTGCACTAAGTTGGATTTATAAACGAGTCACCAAAGATGAACAATTACTTGTTCAATTTTCAAGTTCAAAAGTCCATGTAGACCTATTTATTATGCCATTTTTTATTTTATTTATTTTAATTGTTTTTTTACATGTTCATACCCCATGGGAATTGTAATAAAATGTGTTAGCATGATGACTTTATGTAAAAGGTTTGGTTTCCTAGGATGTAGTCATCCATGCATTATTCCATTGTACTTTTTCCTTGTTAATTATCTATCTTTTTAAGCGATAAATAATTTCTGAGTTTTTCACCCAAGCCTCCAAAGCTGAAATAATTGCCTTGGTGGTTATGCCTTGGGAGGTTATCAAAACCTATATGTCGATGTAGATTACCATGCTAATCATTATTTTGAGTCATTATGAACATGTCCTAAGTCCCCCATAGTTTTTTTATTTTAATTTCTGGTTTTTTTTTTTTTACAGGCTTATTTTTAATAAGTTAATTGTAAAACTCTAAAAGGTCAAAAAAGTGTGTCTAGGAGGTTGTTTTTGCCATGAGGGTGCTCATTTTATAACTCAGAGCACCGAATTAACCCCTAAACCCACTTTCCTAAGTTTTCGAGTAATTACTTAACTCAAAAATTAATAATTACTCGAAAAACCCCAAAAAGACAAAAAAATGAGATAATTAAAAAATTCAACTATTAAAAAAATAAAATAAACTTGTCGAAATCGATTTTTATGACTTGGAAAGCTAAAGTGGCAAGTATCTGGGCAAGTTTGGCAAGTCAAACGTTGTCATTTTGAAGAGTTTCAAGAGATGGAAATTTCCTCATGAAGAGGGGTGCAATTCTCCAAGTGGGGTGTAGGCTTTGATGGAAAAGCTCGTGATTATGGAAGGAATGTTGGGTTTTAGTATTTTTCTATCCCAACAAAGTGATGTTACCATCCTTAACTCCTTGATCCAACCTTGATCAAACTCACTGCCACCTCTATCCAAGCTAGCGCATCCTTGAGGAAGATGAGCCCCCTCTAGCTTGTCGGTTCTTCTATGTAAGCAGGCTTTCATTCCACCTTATGGATGAAAGAAATTTGTATTGAACCTCTGATCTTATATCTTGTAATCATTATTTTGATCATTGTTGAATGGAATAAAGGCTTTGGAGGCATACATGTGTCGGGCATCAATGTGTGGATGATATTTTGTGCTTATGTGAGGTATACTGGTATCAATTTTGTGCTTTGTTTCATAAATTGTTATAACCGTCCTTGGTAGGATTTATGCTAATCAATAGGAAAGAATGTTCAAGTTTTCTTACTTGCTTAGTTCTTTTATTTTTTTATACGTAGAGATCAAGAAATTATATGTTTTTACTTGCCTGTATGCATATTTTTCTAATCTCTTGTGTAAGCGATACCTATAATAACAAGCTATTTGAAGTTTAGTTCAAGCTGCGCAGGTAGATCTTGTTCGGAGAAGTGGTGGATCTTGTTTGACTCTCCCACATCTTTGCTTTATTAATGGGAGATCTAAATCCCTCTGCTCTCCACTTGAGGACTCCATTGCCCAAAATTTCTAAGCTTTGGGGGCATTTTTTCTCTCTCTTTTTGTCACATAAAGTATAAAATTTCCAATTACTAATTCTCCGTGCATAGTTAAAAAAATTTCGTATATCATACTAATCTGATTTTTATATGCATTTAATAGTTCAGATCTAATTTAAAAGTTATATTTTTACAGATCTAATATTAAGCAAGTACTTGTTTAAATAATTGTAAAATTTATATTTTTGAAGTACTTAACATTTTATGTTTTTTTTTTATTAACCCCTCATTTTTAGCATAATTTTGCTCATTGTTTTGCAGCAAAAGATGATTGAGTAGAGAGGCACGCTAGCCAAATTTTGAAGATCGCCATCCGGAAACCCCTTTTCTTTCAACTTCTTCTTCGGCTATTTTTCTGAGACCTTAAAGATTGTAAATTCATTGTAAAAAAGAGAAGCAAGTAGGAAACCAAGTGCCCACACCCCATCCCCCTAGGGGAGATTCACTTTTATTTTTATTTTTATTTTTTAAATTTTTAAAAAAAATTTCAAGTTATTTTTACTTTCTTAAGTTAACATTAATGAGTCCGACTATGTTCTCGGAAATGAGAGTATCGGCATTGTGGTTTAAACAACTCATATTTAGCTCTAAAACTCTTAAAATAAACAAGACTTCAATTCTCGTATGCTCTTGTGACCACTGTAGGTCGTTGGTTGGATCGGTGGGACAATCATAAAGGGATTTGAGTGACTAGTAATTAGTTTCACACTCCAATTAAAATTTCCAAAGTGAAAAATCCGACACTTCTCGAAATTACTCGTTAGTGGGGGGATTCTGGAAGTGAAGAGGGAACTACTAGAAAGTGACTGTGGGGCCTCGTTAGGCTACACCCTTGTTGGTGTAGAGTTGAACACAACCCCACGACTCCATCTATCCCACACATCAATGTGAGAGCCACTTCCCAGTAAATCCGTACATATTCCACGTACCCCTCAGGTATATTTGGAATCCCCCATTTCCTTAATAATTAGATCATTACCACACTTTTAATAAAATTGACCAAGAATCAACCCACTCCTTAATCACTCATGTAATTAATTTAAAAGGAACCAAGTAATACAATTGCAATACTTATTGAGACATCACTAGCAACCCTCATTCACACAAGCATTGGTCTATCTAAAATTCTTATTTATTGTTGATAATTAAGTTAATCAATGTGTTATATGGAATGTTATTTATATGCTAGTTATTTAAATTATTTGCAGTTCATCTTAGTTCCATTATTTATTATTCTCCTAGAGTAGTTTCTTTACTTTCATAGATCAAAACAGCCTTAGATCATTTTTACTAGGGACCCCCCCCCCCTTGGGTTCGTTAGGAGAGAGCCTAAATGGAGGAGTCAAGATCAAGTGACAACACTTGACTCTTGCTTGCCCCTAAGGTCACACCCAGTGGTTTGAAGATTTATGCCATGTGACCCGAGGTGTGAATTAGGTGGCAACGGAAGTCACCAATCAAAAGAATATTTCCTTCCTTCCTTAAACTAGAAATATCGTGTTCTAAACCATTATAAGGACAATTTTTTATCTAAATTGTTTTTTTTCTAAAAGTTGGAATTAATAGGAGAAAATAAACATATGGCTATGTGTTAACGCAAAAATTTTCCTAACCTGCTCTACAAGGCCTACACCACCTACATACATATATTTCCTAACCCATTGTACCTTCACCCCCAAATTTAACCTATGTTTCTCTCACAAAAGGCTTTAAAAAAACCCTCAAAAGAGCCAAAATAGCTCATAAAGGAGATAAAGAGCTCAAAAAGGGGCTAAAGACTCCAAAAAGACCTAAAATCCCTAAAAGGGCCTAAAACCCCCAAAATGAGCTAAAAATAAGAGAAAGGGAGCTTAAAACCCTAGGTAGTGCCCAAAACCCTAACCAAGGGTTTAAAACCCTAAAAATGTGAGAAAAAATATAAAAGGAGGGGTGGGGGTCCCCATTACTCATGACTATTCCCTTACTCATTGTTACTATAGTCGCATGAATGCCTTGAGAGACCATCACTCGCAAGCCATTCACCCCATTCACCTCATTTCCCCCATTTGCCCATACCTTGGTGTGTTGAGTCAGACTCCACACCAACCCTTCCTATGGAGAGGCATATTCTGAGTCTGGGCATGGTGGCCCTCTTGCAAAAATATATGAGGTATAATGGTATTCATGCTTTTTGTTATTTACTTCATAGTTTAGATGCTCATGCTTAGTTTATTTCTAACAGTTTTTTGTAGGTTTTTCTTTGTTTCTCTCTAATAGTGGGTTGCAGGTTTTTCTTTGTTTTATCCACAGAATCTATCCTTCCGTCCTATATAGGGAAGGTAGGTGCTTCTGCACGTAGCTAGTGTTTATTCTCTGCTACAGTTTGGCGACCATACCGGGTCGATCCCACATGATCCCTAGGTTTTAATAGTTTATGTAGATTTTTAAATAGTTGCTTAAGTAGTTTATTTTCTAGTTTCTTTCATTTCTGCTACTAGTCGAGCCCTCATGAGGCCGACCAGAACCTATTTGTCAAAAGTACCATTTAATGTCGGTTGTTCTTTGATAATCCCCGGATGTCTGGTTCATTCAACTATGAAAAATGGCCGGAATGAATTTCTGGAAAATTAACCTCTGTTTAGTCATGTTTTCCTCCCAAACTGTTGACCAATTTGCAAATATGTCCCCCACTAAGGGTAAATGGGCATGTTTTGGAAGTGGGTTTTCAACCGTTTGAGCTAATTCCTCATGGTTTGATCAAAACCCTCCCCGTAAAAACATGTCTTCTACAGGTGCACAATCCGTTTTTAAACTTTAACATTGTAAACTTTTGGGCTTGCCACATTTGCCCCGAAAGGAGCGATCTGACTTTTGGATTGCCTGTTTACTTCTGTTTGGACCGTCTGTGCGGCTTAGTCACCTCTGTCCAACAACGTGTTTTGTCTAGAAATAGTTTTTTAGTTTGGTTGTTTATGTGGTTGACTGTTCACAAATGCAAATATGTTTAAAGCTTAGTTAAATTTCTGCAAGTTGATTTCAACCTTTCATTCTTTATAATCATCGAAAATTAACCTCCTTGCCCAACCCTTCCTCCTCCACTCAGTCATCACCCTTCGGGGTATTCTAAGATAAGACGAAAGGTTGAGCAAGCGTAGTAATAGGCACACGTTAGTGTTATTGCTCTAAGCCATTAAAAACAGGTGACTTGGAAGGTAGAGGGGGTGGAGACTGTTGGGGGTCTCGCGGCATTCGTGTCCTCCCTGTTGACCAACCTTGCACTTGAAGGGTGTCCTGTGGATCTACGGGTGGGCTTGTTCCCACTTTGATGAGAGCCCAACACCCTTTCTTGGCCTATGAGGGATACAAGGATAAGGTAGACACATTACATATTGACATTGTTTAAGTTTTAGTTGCACTTTCAATTTTGTTTATTTTTACTAGTTTTCCACATTACAGGTTTCCCATTGCTTCACAGAAAAAACCAAAACCTTGATTAATCACCATATAATTTCAAAAAGGATTTAAAATAAACATAACACATTCACAAAAGTGCACACAACCACACCATTCTAATCAACAAAACTCGATTCATGATGATGAGCCAACCATTGAAATCAATCAATTTAATTTAAGTCAAATCTTGCAGTATGAGGACATAAGTCCCTGTTCGCCATAAGTTGTTGGGAAGTGCTTCGGATATGCCTAAAACTCATTATGAGGAGTACAACAGGAACCCCAAAGTAGCTGGCCAATGAGAGGAATTGTTAAGAGAAACGGGACAACGACCCCTTTCGATTGACTAGTAAAGCCTGTGAGGAAAAAGCCAAGCACTGTCTTCTGGCAGTCTTGGTGGTCGAGCGACCACCTATAAGCCACTAGGAAGCCATAAAATCAGGGTCCAGATATTCATTACTAGTTACTACAAGACAGACACAATTGATCCATCACGCTCCTCCTCTCGTCTTAGAAGGGAGTCCCCTCAATTTGGACTATTAAACCAACACCGTCGAGACCATTCTTGACAACCCTGTTCACCATCAAAAGGCCACATAGCCTTTGAATCTAACTCGGATTCATACCAATCTGAGCTGCACCGTCTAGCCCCATGGATGGCGCAAACCCCAATCCTTTTTCCCGGGGGATGGGGGGGGTGAGGAATCCCATGCTGCAGATGGAATAATAGGTTCGGTTTCCCATCACCCATAGTACCATGCGCCACCTCCTATGATCCCAATGCAGCCAAGTAACACCACGAGTGTTTCGCACCCTAACTAACCCCCTGAATACTCAAGGTTGATGTCTCATTCCGGAGCCACAACCTCCTATGCACAACTTGTGCAGACCCCAACTTGGCTCGCACATCAGTATCCAGGACAAACGACCAGATTTGTAGCCCCCCTGCAACCTCAAGTCTACTATGCACCACCTATGCAAGCCGCTTCGGCCCCCGCCCCAACTTCGTCAGCACCCTTAGGACAGGTTTTTGCTCAGTAGAATCATCCCAACCAACTAGCCCCCAATAATCAACAAGGGAAAAATAGAAATAACCAAGCTAGGAATCGGGGTAATAATCAACCATGAGGAGGTGGCCAACGACCAAATCCTCCCAACAATACCGGGGCAAACTAGCCGCCTCAAAATCCCTAACAACCAAACCCACCTAGACACAATGCTCCGTTACGCACAAATCAACCATGCAAACTATGCGATGTCTACGGGCACTATACACATGAATGCCCCCTCATGAGCCGCACCAAGTAGGTTCTTCAGAATGAAGCTTAGTGTGACACCAATGCAACATCCCAAACCCAACCCAATCCAGCACCACTAGGCTCTCCACCCATGGTTCTCCAGAACCCGTTACCACTCCAAGGATTGGTAGAAATTGCATTCGTTCCCCCACCTACCCCCACAACCCCCACCGCACTCCCACCTACAGAGACAGGGGTTCACCACCTGCTAGCCATGACGACCAAAGAGGTCAACTTACAAACTAGGAGAAATCAGTATGGATCCACTACTGAAACCACTGACCCATCAACGACGTCCATGTCTAACACAACCAACATCCCTCTTCACTTGCCCCCTTTCCCACGACCCCCCATCCGACGAATTGCCAACAATGCCATAGCTAGAGCCGCAGTGAACTATAACATTGTCGACGATTTAGCCCAATCACCCATGACCATGTCCGCTCTCGAGGTACTTAAAACATGCCCAACACAACGAAAATATTTACAAGCTGCCCTCGGTTTCGTAGACCCCTCCAACTCCAAATTGATCACTTTCGATGTGGATAATAGAGAACCCTGGATGCCATCAACCATTGCCTTCCAAATTTCGGTATCCATTCGGAATTTGGTTGTACATTACTGCATTGTTGAGGAGGGGGCATCCACTTATGTTATGCCAACCTTGGTTTGGCAGAAACTTGGATCCCCTATCTTGCAACCATCCACCACTACATTGCATGCTTATGATGGCCACCCCACCAGAGCCCAAGGAATCCTTCCACATGTCCCCATATCCTTAGCCAGTAAGACAGTCCTAATTGACATAGAAGTTGTCAACGTGCAGTTGGATTATAACCTTCTCTTGGGAAGGAGTTACATGTACGCCATGAGAGCCATGTTTTCCACTGTCTTCAGCCTTATGATGTTCCTTTACGACGGGAAGATCGTGACGGTAGACTAACTAACCTACCATGATTCGCAGGGGCCAATAGCACCAGCCAATGTTATCCCTACCATTGATACCGCCTTTTATAGTATGACCACCCCCTCATTATTGGCAGTAGGCCCTGGGTTGTTTGTCGACACTTCCATGACGACTTCCGTCCCCTTAGTACCACCTCCACCAACACCAAGCGAGATGACAGATTTGTGCATGCTCTCCACCAGTGCACCCAAACCACAACCGCATCCAGAACCCCAACCATAGCCACAGTATCATCCATAGCCGCAACCTCAAACATAGTCACCAGGGAATTACTGGGGCTCTCTCCCAGTCCATACAATTCCCTTTCTTTTTCCCCTATCGGACATTTTGAGAAAGCAGGTGATGGCTACCTTGAACTTACCCAATCTTACATTGGGGATCCCCATTTGGTACCTCGAACCACCCAGTCAACCTCCAATGCCCCAAGTCATGCTGACTCCCGTTCAACCCATTGTGGTCGAGACATGCCCCCCTCCGGGCCCACAAAAGCCATCTCCCGCACCCGGTCCCGCCCCAACCCACCCAAAGAGGACTAGGGGAAAAAAAGCTAAAGCAGCAGTTGAACCCCAGTAGATTCCACCATGTGTCGTGTGTGATGTACAGGGTCACGTGACTGAAAAATGTCCAGAGATCCCCTTGCTTCGCACACACTTAGATGCCATGGATATGATAGAGAATGCTCAGTTGGTCGACTTTTCGAGTCTGCCAACAACCAATAATAAATCTTTGAGGACAAACCATGCATGCGCCCTTTGCAGTTTGTATGGACATTATTCTCACCACTACCAAGACTTGGCCAAGTTCCAGACTTCTTTGAGTAACCTTCGGAAACACTCACTTGAATCCGAGATCACCAATATTGAGGAAATCCACCCTCCCACTCCTTCCTTAGGCACCATGACCATTTACATGATGTCCAGCTCCAACGACCCTTCTACTCCCGAAACCATCAACAATCCTTCGACCTTATCCAATCGTTGTTTCAGTAACGATGAGGAGATAACTGAGGCTTTAACTAATTTTGAATATCCTCGGGACGATATGCACCACTGCTTGTTCTGCATCCCCGAAGAACATGCATCGTTATCTGACCAGTTTTTAGTTGAGACCAAAGATTTTATCAACGGGAAATTCGACTCGTTCAAAAACCCCATTCCGGCACCAGATGCCTTTGGAGAAGGGAATATTGCCAATATCTCGCCCACCATCAAGATCAACATCTCGACCAATCCCGATATTGTTGAAGAAATCACGTGGGGGGCATCTTGCTCCTCTGAGGAAGTCACTTCCTACAAAGCACTTTTTCAAGAGTTCCGGGACATCTTCGCATCATCATACACCGAGATGTTAGGCTTGGATCCATCAATTGTGGAGCATCACATCGACACATGGTCGGATGTGGCGCTTGTTCGCCAAAAGTAGAGACCCATACACCCTTCCAAATCTGCTGCGATCAAGATAGAGATCGAGAAACTGCGCACAACTGGTTTCATATACCCCATTGCTTACACCACTTAGGTCTCCAACCCTTTTCCCGTGAACAAAAAATAGGGTACCTTCCGGGTTTGCACGGACTTCTGGGATTTGAATCTGGCTTGTCCCAAAGACAACCTCCCAACACTATTCATTGACCAAATAATTGATGCGTGTGATGGACATGAGGTCTTTTCCTTCACGGATGGTTTTTCTGGATATAACCAAATTCATATTCAGAAGGAAGACCGGTACAAAACCGCGTTCACCACCCCCTGGGGCACATTCGCATACTAAGTAATGCCCTTCGGTTTAAAAAATGTTGGAGCCACCTTCCAACGTGCCATGACGTATTGCTTCTGCGACCTCATCCACATCATGTTGGTTTATCTGGACAACCTCATTGCTTGGTCACAGAAGCAAGCAAAACACATATACGACTTGCGGCAAGCCTTCCTGCGATGCCGCAAGTACAAAATTTGCTTGAACCCTTTCATGTGTGTTTTCTGTGTTCCAATGGCTCGTCTCCTAGTGTTCATCATGTCTCACAAAGGAATGACAGTTGACCCTATCAAATTCCAAACCACTTTCCCTTTAACATCACCTCTTTAAGTGATGTACAATACAATTTTTCCTTTTTTGTATTGCATCGTTTTTACCACGAGTCGGTGACCCCCTCCAGTAGTAGTTCTGCATCTAGTCGCAGTGAGTCCATTGTAGAACTCTGTTACATCATTTTCATGTGAGCATGTTGATATGATCCCTGGCCCTGCGGCGTTGGTATCCCACTGGAGGGTGCAGTCCCACATCTGCACATGCATGCAGTATGTCGCACATGTGATCTAGCTACCACCATCCTAGCATACTATCAGGTCCCTAAAACTGTCCTGGAGGTCAAGGCCTTTCCATATCTCCCCGATTTTCCACGCTCATGTATGGATCACCCTCTACCAAAATAGCAAGCTGCCACCATTGTGCAAAAAGCTCTTGGGTCGAGAAATGACCTTCTAGACTGCTTCCCTCTCTATTGATTCTTAGGTCTATTTCTCGGAGTCGCATCGATTTGCATACCACTATGTGAATTGCACATTGTACGTTGAGCTAGCTTCATACCCATAGGCCCCCATTTGGTCTAGTTTTTCCCTGTGCATCACTGCACTAGGGGAAACACCATCAACTACTAGTCCGAGTCATCAGGAGTATGTTGGAGACACCCCTCAAACCTCCGGGTTCGGTTTTTCATCCTCTGTCTTTTGATGAGACCATTGTCTCATGTTTAATACATGATTCTCTGGACCTTTTCCCAGAGGTCACCTTGATTTGTGTGCCTCTACCGCATTGATTTTTGCTGCGTCAATTTGTGTGCCTCTACCGCATCAATTTGCGTGCCTTTGCTGGATCAATTTGCGTGCCTCTACCATGAACCATCCATTGCATGTATTGGTATGTTCAAGAGCCACCTGCTCCATCCGTGCTGCACAATTGGTTACCTTTGACCACCTTTCACTATCCCGCCATGGGTCACCACTAGTGACCCTCGACCTGGTTGACCATAACGGAGTTTCTGTTAAGCTCTTTTCTGACTCCTAAAAGAACAAAAAGATTATTGAGTGCACTTTCTTCCTTTCCCGCTCATTAAAGTATTGGAAAGGGCATCTACACAGTCTCGTTTACCTCCTTTCGTGGACTGTGCAGACTACCATACTAAAAGGACCACCTCAACACACTCAAGCTAGGAACGTTTCCCTCTGCATCCTTTTATGTTTTCTCGGGCATTGGGAACGAACTCTATGAAAAAGCTCATCATGGGTAGTCTAAGCTCTTTTCTAGCATTCTCATCAAGAAAATATTGCTGAGAAAACTTGGTTGTGTTCATGCTTGTAAAAGTATTTGAATGATCGTCCAGTTTGTACAGGTTTAACCTTTTGCGGCCTGATTGGACTACCAACAGTAAAGAAGTCTCCCACCCCCTCAAAGGATGGGAGAGCTCTCTTATGTACACTTTTTACCTTTTTCGGGCACATGAGACTATCAATGAAAAAGAGACCCCACTGGAGTCTTCATCATGCTTTCAGACTCTCTAAAATTGAAAGCACCATCGAGCATTTACTTTCTTGGGCTCGCTAAAAATCCATGAGATCGTACCATAATGGTGTCTTTAGACACCACCCCATATGTTACAATTCAGCAACATTCCCCCATTTGGGTCGCCTTTTTTTAGAGTACTCTGCGATGAGTCTTCCTTGGATGTCTAAATCACCTCCCCCCCTATTATTTCCCATCTACAGTTACATTGCCAGTATTACAACTATGATCCCTCTGCTATGAATAAATTTCATTTGCTGCCAGGTTAGCCCTGCCATCATACTCTGAAGAAAGGAAGTTTGAGTCTCATGTACCCCTCCTACCCCTATTCCCAAATTCAGTGTGTCAACCCCCAAATTGTCTCACACCCTTGGTTATCTCCCTCACGCTTCTGTTCAAGGAAAAATAATTTCCCTGGTCAATTGCAGGTTTCCCTCTATCGACGACAAGACATCTATTCTAGAGGATAGACCCAGAGGTCCTTATATCCTGGTTTCATTAACCTCATTAATGAGTTCCTTGGACCACTTGAGAGGAGTCCTTAGTGCCTCTTGGGATGGTTGTGTCTCACGTGCTCGACTTCAGCCACATCATCGCACCGTTGAGATTCATAGAAGGTATTGGTCCGTGCAGTATTTGGTCGAAGACCCCGGGTGTCACCTGACTCTAGCACATTGGTGAGTCTATGAAGGGACCCATAAATGTTCATATCCCTTGTGATTTCCGGGTTGCATTTGAGACGGTGTTTAGAAGCCCCAGAGCAGTGCTTCTGTATAGACTCATGATTGATGCGACATATTGTACCACAAAGACTCTGACTCTCCATCAATGAGTCCCTACAGTTATGTACCTCTCCAGATCCAGCAGACCATCAGTTATGAAGATATAGCATTCCATGAGAATGCCATGGGTCCAATGTATCAGTTGTTCATATCAGTATTGTATTGATCCTCTCATCGAGGCCACCATTATGTAACAACAGTTGTACATGATCGACTCTTGTATTTTGGAGCCTTGATCAAATTATTCTTTTTGACATTGTTACGAGCATGGGTATGCCCACCTCATCCATATACATGTCACATATGCTTTGTATCTCACCCATTGATGGGAACCATATTAATACAAAAACCAAAGCCACCATTTCTTGAGCAAGGAAGCAATGCTTCTTCATGGGTCTCTCCACAATCTCCGGGATCCTATGATGTTCGTCGACCATACGATGAGCTCCTTCCCTCACACATCAGGGGGCAATCTGTTCACACAAAAATTTGCCTAACCTTCTCTACAAGGCCTACACCACCTACATACATATATTTCCTAACCCATTGTACCCCCACCCCCACATTTAACCTATGTTTCTCTCACAAAAGGCTAAAATAATAAAAGAAGGCTTTTAAAAAATCCCCCAAAGAGACAAAATAGCTCACAAAGGAGCTAAAAAGCTCAAAAAGGGGCTAAAGCCTCCAAAAAAGAGCTTAAATCCTTAAAAGGGCCTAAAAACCCTGAAAGGAGCTAAAAATAAGAGAAATGGGCTTAAAACCCTAGGTAGGGCCCAAAACCCTAACCAGGGGCTTAAAACCCTAAAAATGTGAGAAAAAATATAAAAGGAGGAGTCGGGGTCCCCATTACTCATGACTATTCCCTTACCCATCATTACTATAGTTGCATGAATGCCTTGAGAGACCATCACTCTCAAGCCATTCACCCCATTCACTTCGTTCACCTCATTTCACCCATTTTCCCATACCTTGGTGTGTTGAGTCAGACTCCACACCAACCCTGCCTGTGGAGAGGCATCTTCTGATTCTGGGCATGGTGGCCCTCTTCCAAAATGATCTGAGGTATAATGGTCTTCATGCCTTTTGTATTTAGTTCATGGTTTATATGCTCATGCTTAGTTTATTTCTAACAGTTTGTTGTAGGTTTTTGTTTGTTTGTCTCTAACATTGGGTTGCAAGTTTTTCTTTGTTTTATCCACGTAGGTGCTTTTGCACGTAGCTAGGGTTTATTCTCTGCTACACTGTGTAGGTTTTTTCATCATTAATATATGTGATCTCTATCCAAATAAATTGTAAGGGTATTTATTATAAAACCTAACATGTGGGGATATGTTGTTCCTAATGTAACAATCTATACCCCAAATGCCTCTACGACATGAATGTTTATTCCATATTGACCATAGGACATATATGTCTATATCAGGGACCTTGGACTCCTCGTGTTCCCAAGTTTCAACCAATAATATAATATCAATTTCGCTTGGGATCCAACTTAGCTTAGGGCCTTTGCTCCATGGAAATCCTCAACAGTTCTAGGAGAAGATACAGAATGTGTCAATTTTCTATTTATTACTATCCTTTTGTTTTCTATCTATAATAACAACTTTCCTATTTCTGATTAATGCCCATTTTCCCTCCTTCCCAACTTCTTTTACTTTTTGGACCTCCTTTCCTAATTCGGCCCGATCCTTTGGAATGAGGTCTTCATTTATAAATACCCCCAATCATTTTAAACTTGATGTCTTACTTAGTATGTTGTATTTTTGTTCGGTAGAGCTAACCTTAACCCATATTAGCCTTTCTTTATTCTCAATTAATCTCCCCAACCTGTTTGCTTCTATGAGACCGATAGTTTCAATTTGTAACCTATTGTGAAGTTTTGTCTTGACAATAGCTAATGTATCCTCTTATTCCTACTTCTTTAAACAAAAAATTATGAGGTCTAAAGCTCCTTTGTTACGCTCATGGTCTAATGCTATGAGCTTATTCATTTCCTCTTTAATGGGTTTGATATCTATTTTACCTTCTATATTATTTAGGGTTAGGTTGTGGTTAACTTTTTCCTCTAACTCTTTAATCATATCATTTAACTTAATATTTTTCTACTGTATCCGCCTCTCATTGTTCGGGTGCTTTTTGAATTTCCATTGCATGCAGTCTAGTCTCCATTATCTCTACCTTGTTCTCTATTTTTTTTATTATCTTATCATCTATTTGTTTTTTGATCTCTTCTTGAAAAGATGTAAATTTATTATGCAGCATGGATTTTAACTCTATTTGTATTTTAGCTTCTCTTTCTTCCCTAAGTTTCTCTAAGGATTATATATTCATAAAGTTTAGCCTCTCATTCTTCCATGTGTTTTTCTACTGACTCCATAAATTCATAATGGTTCCGTAGGGTAACTGTGCTAGGTATCCCTTTAACAGTTTTTGGAAAATGCGGTGAATTACTCATATTTATGTTAAGATGTAAAAGTGTATATAGAAAAAACTAAAACTAAAAATAGAAAATTAAAAAAAAAAATAAAAAAAAATAGAGAGGTAAGGAAAGTATGCCCCTAACTTAGAGCCCCAAAATAAATGATGAATATGCCCTAGCAACAAGAGTGGAGTGCCCATAAATTTTATTGAAGGTTTCACCGCAGAGCTTCATCGAGGGTTTTCACCTCTAAGATTCACCTTTTATGGAGGGTTCTTTCACCAAAGGTTTCATTGCATAATGTCCAATTTTTTACGAAAGGTTTCACCGTATAATGCCCATAAATTTTATTGAAGTATTAAAAACTAAAACTAAAAATATAAAATATAAAAAATAGAGAGGGGAGGGGAGGAACATATGCACCTAATTTTGAGCCCCCAAATGAATGATGAAGATGCCTTAGT
Source organism: Pseudotsuga menziesii (assembly GCA_001517045.1). NCBI lineage: Eukaryota > Viridiplantae > Streptophyta > Pinopsida > Pinales > Pinaceae > Pseudotsuga > Pseudotsuga menziesii. The sequence continues at coordinate 99,784 of LPNX010032409.1, forward strand.
CACAAGAGTGGAGTGCCCATAAATTTTACTGAAGGTTTTCATCGCATAACTTCACCAAGGGTTTTTACTGAGGGTTTTCACTGCATATCTCCACTCCTATATTATAAAGGGTGAAGCCATAGGTTAGACACAAGTTATGGAAGAGTAAAACCATATGTTGGACACTAATAAAAACAATAGTGTAAACATAGAAGATCTAGGTGAAAAATTATTCGGTCCTGAGATGGTAAAATGTTGTAGTGCTCAAGACCTTATCATTTGCAATGATCTCACAAAATGGCCAAACTCTAGCTAGATGACTTGTATTCATGGGATTGGAAGTAGTGTGGTAGATTGTTGTATCTAATATATCTCTATACAACAAATTGATAGATTTCAATATCTTCAACGACCATGATCTCAACTCTGATCATATACCTCTAATTATAACTCTCAATATTTCCATGCATAGCGATCCCAAGGAGAAAAAATATCATTTCCAAAAGCACCTGATCTTCGATAATAAAAAAAAGATGACATTTTTTTCCATGATCTAAAAAATGAACCATTTCCTTTATGTAGTATGGAGAATATAGAAAATATATACCATAATTTTGCTACAACCCTCTCATCGTCCATTAATAAGTTCTCTATCGAAGTCTGGACTAAAATGAGTAATATTAGAACAAACCCTCTGTATGATCAAGAGTGTAAATACAGTGGAAAATAATTTAATCAAGCTACTAGAGATTCGATAAAAATGGACAAGACAACACTGCAAAGCATTCATTAAAAGAAAAAAATGCATTATCTAAGTAAAAGGCATGAAAATCTCCTACATCTTTCTAAGGTGGCTCCTAATAAATTTTGGAGTTAAATTCTAACTCTCAAAACAAAAGAAGACAATAAAATTGCTTTAAAATATTGGAATTCCTATCTTAAAAAGATTTCTGAATCCCCAAATACCATAGATAACATTCAAACCCTTCCTACAACGAAATAAGTTTTCTCATTAGAAGACATAGATTTTGGTGTTAAGCACTTAGAAAATGGAAAATCCAAAGACATTGAAGACTACCAAGTGGAAATCTTAAAAATTGGAGGGTTTGTCCTCTTACCACACATCCACAAACTCTTTAATCTAGTGGTCAAGCAAGGGTTTCCTACACCTTGGACTTAAAGCCTCATTATTATTTTTTTAGAAGTGGTGATAAAAATGACCCCTCTAATTATCAGACTATTATGATTATCCCTTTCTTAGCTAAGTTTTGTTTTCCTTGGAAAAAAAGCATAATTTTATATCATCTGTAGAGAACAAAATTACAGTTTGTAGATACACATTGCTGCGTATTTAATAAGAAAGAAAGTATGTGCAGAAAATATAGTTGACCCAAAAGGATCCATGGGAAAAACACACCCCATACCATAAATAGTAATATCCATTTTACATGCCTGATGTCCTGTTCATACATGAACATATTATAATGAAAAAGTCAGTAAAAATTTCATCGCAAAACTGTAATCATAATACTAGCTGAAAAATATCAGTCCAAAAAACTGCAAGAAATAGGAAAAAGCCATTATTTCAGTCCCTTGTAGACTTTTCAAAACCCGTTCCCAAAAAAGGCACCAAAAAATATCTGTAACCCCAAAACTATGTGATAGGTATATCCCTCTCTTAGCTAAGTTATATGGTATTATCTTAGAAAAGAAGATCAATACATGACTAGATATGGAAGGTAAGTAGGCTGAAGACCAAGCAGGTTTTGGAAGGAATCATTTAACCACAGACCACCTCGTTACGCTTAGGATCATTGCAGAGGAATTTCATAATAATAAGTTAGACCTATTTTGTTGCTTTGTATATTTTAGAAAAGCTTTTAATACAATTCCTAGAAATAACATGTGGAATAGGTTAGAGGAGGTTAAGGTTCCTTTTGAGTTGAGAGTTGTCGTGATAAGGTTATACGAAAAGCTCATTGCCAATTTTAAGAATATTGAGGGTTGAACAATGGATATAAATTGTAATATTGGAGTTACACATGGTTTCCCCCTCTCCCCTACCCTTTTTGGCATTTACATTGTGTTGCAGCTGCAACTATTTCCCAAAATTCAAAAAAAAATTTGGACCCTCCTTTAATTCGTTTTGCACAGTGTTGGTTTTGCTTGATGTTGAATAAAGATTACTTTTATGAGGGCAGTGCTTTAATGTTGGAATTAATTTTGCTGTGCCATTGGAAGTATTTTGGATTTTTGAGTCGGGAGTCTAGTCGCCTGCCCGTCCGCCGTTGCGGAAAAGAATCGAACATCAAGTCCTAAGTCAAGTGTATTTGGTCTCCGATGTTTTTGTCTTTATCGGCGGTTGTTTTGAAATCCCGTCAGAACCATTGTCTATATGTCTTCCGCTGTTGCGGAAGGGGTTCTGCGAAGCGGTCTGATAGTTGTTTCATCCTTTTTTGACCCCCGCCGTCTTGTCTCGCCGGTGCTTGGTTTTTTCAACTTTCTCCGTTGCGGCTGTAGAAAGCATTATGATTCCGATAGTTTGATTTATCCGCTTGAATGANGCCCCCCGCCGTCTTGTCTCGCCGGTGCTTGGTTTTTTCAACTTTCTCCGTTGCGGCTGTAGAAAGCATTATGATTCCGATAGTTTGATTTATCCGCTTGAATGATATTTTTGTTTGATTCATATTTATTTTTGACTCTGATTTTGCTGGTCTGCGGAACTCGTTTCTTTTACGGGTTCGCCGTTGCGGCCTCTAATCATCTTTTGACCCGAAGCCCTAGTCTCGCGAGCTCCGATGCGAGTTTGTTTTTTCTCGCCAACGCCATTGCGGGCGCTCCGCCGTTTTATCATCCACCATTGTGGAGGCTATATTGACATGATCGCCGACCCCTTAGCCTTTTTCCACCCGATGATTTTATTTTTCCCGCCAATTATAGTTGACTGGGGTGTATATATAGTGGAGTTTGGGGGTTTATTATTTTATTGTTATTTTGGATTTTCTCCGTGCTATCGTTTTCGCTCGAGCAGACCAAGAATTTTGCTGTCGGTACCTTCGCTCCTAGGTGGCTCCGGCGTGGAAGTTACGATTTTTCTCCACCAGTCACACAGCAGTGCCAGGCAGGCCCTTATGCTCGTTTTCCCGTTCTGTTCAATTGGTCAAACTGTTTTGTTGTCTCCGTGGTTAGTGGTTACTTGGGTTTTTCCGTCTTGGCATGTATATATTCTGAGGTAAATGGTATGGCTGTCAGTTGGGGGGGGTGTTTGTGGTTTGCTTGATGTTTTCTCTCATGGCCGTTATGGTTTTGCAGCCTGCACTCGATTGCTGGGGAAACCGGTGCAGACGACAGTTACGCTGTCCGCACCAGTTTCCCCCAGTTTGTGTTTGGCCATCTGGGGAGGGCTTTCATGGTTTTCGGCAAAGATGCCATGAGTCTGGTTCCACATTTCAATCACCCTCGTCTTCACGAACCAGTGCTGCATGGTTGTTTTACTTCCCGCTTAGGATGAGACCATTCAAGCTTGAGTATGAACCCCGACCCATTTTAGGTTCAGAATTGCATTACCCAGTCATACTTTGAAGTGAGCATTTTACAGCAGGTAGCTTCCCCTTGTCTTCTAGTGCTCTACCACTTGCAGTGCCCTCATTTGAGATTAGGCGCCTTTTGGTCTTTCGCGTAGCATGTAGGTCGTAGCGCTGAGAGGGGGTTTCGGGACTGTGTTCATGTTGACAAGAGGAGGGAGATATTCGTCGTTCTTGGAAGGTTGTGATTTTCTAAATCCGTAAATTGTTGGGCGTGAGCTGGTTTTAGTTTTTATGTGGGAACTTTTGGATTTTGAGCATTATTTTTTATTCTTCATAGCTGCACTCATGTTTAGCATAGATGAGGTAAAATGCTTATACAGTTGCCTCCATTTTGAATGTTATCCGGAAATGACCCAACAAAACCTAAAAGAAGTTTTGTATGTGAAAGGGAAATTCCTCAGAATCCAAGATGTCTAAACGTCAGAAGAAGAAGGCTCCCATAGTAGAAGAGCAGTCTGAAGTCGAAATCGTTACCAGAGTCGAATACACCTACGAGGACACCAAATGCATAGTTGGTGTGGAACCCGAATATCAATGGGGGGGAATTTACAGATTAATTACGCGCCGAGAAGTACCTCACATAGGTTTTGAAGAAGAAACCATCTATGCCAACATAGAGAGGTCTTCATTAATGAAAATTGCTACCAGGCCTGAGCTTTTTCCTTGCTCAGAGGTCATTGGGTGGTTCTGCCCAGGGTAGATGTAACCACCATGATTTTGGAAAATGTTGGTAAATAGGGATATGCTGCTTATAGCCCTAGGTATGTAGCACTGGCCTACCACTTACCAGAAGCACAAGTATACCTGATTGAAGACTAGCCGAAGGCCATTAAAATGGACCTAGTCGAGACACTGAAAAGGATGCTCATGCCTGGCAAGAACTTTAGAACTAGACCGACCGGGGAATATGACACTGCAAGTCTAAGAACCCCTTATAGCTTCATTTCCCTGATGCTGAACAGGATTTTCGGGAGGACCCACTATAAAAGCTTCAAATTGGAGTGGGTGCCTATCATTTTCTATGTTGCAACACAGGGGACAATTTTCAATTGGGCAAACATTGTGTCCAATAGCCTTTCAGCCTGCATTGCATGAGCATTAGGAGGGGTGTCCCAGAAGAGATCATAGTTCTACATGAGCTCTATACTGATTGATTGCATATTATGCAACCAACCCTTCCCTAATCTGAGGTGCATCTGGGATCGGGAAAGAACACCAGTCTACTCAGCATACAAGACACTGTGGGCCCACAAATACCACAATCACTATAGGGAATCGTGTGAACACTTCATTATGCCACTATATACATTGATCTTCCTAAAGGAGTGCAACTGTATGTCAGAGGAAGCATTTCAGGGGATTGAGGAATATGCAGACTGTTACTTAACTGAGGATGGATTATATTTCAGGATGTTTGGAAGCTCCAGAGCACCCTCACCACTGCCTAAGTATGCCACTGACTATGTAGTCCACAAAGAGGCAGTTAGACAAGTCTTTTTAGATGGCATAGGGAGCTTTCTGTTTGAACATAAGAAAGCTGCTTACCCTCCTTTGCCATTCAGATTGGGAAGCTACACGTTTACTAGGGTGAAGAAAGCTGACGAATTCATGGAAGAGTTGGGGAAATTTCGTTTTGGGGAAATGCGTTTCCACAGGAATGATTCCTGGAATAAGGTGGCAGAGCACTGCAAAGAGGCGAATGTACATTTTGAATACACCAGCCACTGGGACACAGAGGAATCCATCTTTCGAAGTGCATAAAATATGACATCCTTAAGAAGAAGGTTTAAGAAAAAAATCACCGCCAAAGGCAGAAAAGGACAGGATGAACAAACAAAGGCAGAGGAGGAAGAAACTAGAAAAAGAAATGAAGATGCTAGGAGACTAGCACAAGAGGCTGAAGGCTGGCTCAAAGGAGAAGAGGAAGAAAAGAGAAGAGCTACACAAAAAGCAGCTAGAAAGGTAGAAGAAGCTGCCAAGAGTGAGGAAGAAGAAAATAAAAGAAAGATGGATGAGAAGCTGAAGAAGCAAGAAGCAGAAAGGCTAAAGCTGACAGGGACAGTGACAAAGCAATCAACTCTCGATCTTGTAGACAGTCAGGCTCAGGACTTGGGGAACCCTGATATTCAAGATCCTGAGGCAGCTGCTGCCAGCACAACAGGACAGGCTATGATCTCCACCCTTAGGCTAATTCCTTTTGAGCAAAAAAAGGGGGAGGAAGTACTGAACTTCAACACTATCTTTTATGATAAGGAAAAGAAAAGAACAGTGAAGAGGACTGAGAGAAAGGTCGAGACTGGGGGGTAGTCCGGTAAAATGATAAATGATACAACTATCGTATATGGGACAGACAAAGACCCCAGGTTCACTATTAGAGTGGGGGCTACATTGATCCATGCTTCTGAGGACAATGTAGATAAAATAATGACTGATATTGAGCAGTCAAAGAAGTCCTCTTCCCAGCTCAAAGATACACTGAGAAAGGAAAGAGAGGAAAATAATAGGTTAAAGAGAAATTTTGAAGACATACAACAAGAAAGAAAGCCTTCAAAAGATGAGCTTCAGGTCCTCCAAGTAGAGAATAAATATATGGAGACCACCCAAAAATGTCTGGAGAAAGTGCAGCAGGAATATCAAGAGTTGAGGGCAGAAAAGGAGTAGCTGCTAGGAAGGATAGGGGAGTTGGAGCTACAGAAGACTACCTTGGAGGAATATGAGAGGTAGTCTCAGGGGCAGAAGGAAGAACTTAAATAGCATATTACCTCGTTGATAGCAGCTCTGGAATATGCCAAGGAACAACAGGTCAGTCTCCAGCCTTTCAGAGAGCACGTTCTGGCACAGAGAAGCAAGATGCACCAGCTGCAGGTGGCCATAGAGGAAGAATGGTGCAAAGTCTTGTAGGTGGACAATCGGCTGGAAGAGATTTTGAAAAAATATTCTTATTTTTTTGACAGATCACATGACATATTAGAAGTCCTGATAGGAAGGATGGCGAGATTGGAAGCAAATGAAGAAATTCCTGTAGAGTTACCCTTAAAAGATCAACAAGCCCTAAGGCAAGACTACGATTTACTGGAGTTTGCCATAAACACAGCCGAGGAATTCAAAAAGGCTGTCAAGAAGACAAAGGGGGCTTGTGCAGAATTCTTCAGGAGACTCTTGATCACTTATAATCGCTGTCAGGTTGAGGATGAACAGAAAATGGATACTTTTCCAGACCACAGCCTGTTTTTGGAAATTTTGCAAAGAAGATATCAGGAAGATGAACAAAGGATACAACACATTAAAGCCTTACATGAACAGACCCTGAGGAATGAAGTAGATCATTCCGCGGTTAGTGTGCAACTGTTAGAAGACCAACTTCACCTGAGCACAGCTAGAATAGAAGTCATAAGAAACTAGGCTGCTAAATTCGAAATAAATATTCGTTTCCTAGAACCTTATGAATTTGAAAGTATTGCCTCAGAGGCTTCAGCATGGAAGAAATTTTTGAATAATCAAGCGGGACCCTCCTCATAAGCATTTTACTCATTTTATTGTATTAAATTGTAAATTTTATAAACACTTAATGAAAGAAAAATGTGGGAGGTGAAGAGTTGGGGAAGCCCAAAAGTCATTTCGTGGGCAACCCAATAGTTTTGTTCTTTTTGTATAAATATAGAGAATCTAGACAAGAAGGGGACTTTTTCCCAGTTAGATTGTGGAAGACATATTGTAAGAAGAACTATTTCCTTTTGCAATAGATAATTATAGTTTGCATGTTGGAGAAAGCTTGGTGGAATGTTCAAATGTTATGCTATGGATTTGTTGAAGAGGAACTATTTTGTTTTCAGCTTTTTGTCCATTAATTGTGAGATCATTCTAACTCTTTGAACCTAAGTTCTCGTATGAATGATCTCTGGTTTATTTTATGAAAATTTCCACTATGAGTAATGAATGTTGTTCATAAGCAATTGGCTATCTGGTTGTTTAAATATATTTAAATGTTCATGTGTTTTGAAAGAAGTATCATCTATCTATGATTTTTCATAATGCATGCACGAAATACATTACTCATAAATAAGTGACAATCTTGCTCCCTAGGGATAGGTTAGGTAGTTAGATTTAATTTCTTGTTGTGTGTGTGATTTAGATGCTTGAGAGTCTAAGATGAGAGGTAAGAACCTGCGCATCGCATTGTGAATACTCCTTGCATTCTTAATCAATCTACATCTTAGATAGGCACTTGCATATCATACTTAAAGTCAAAAAATACAAAAATATATACGGTGGATTGGGCCGCAACCGGTAAAACCTTTTATTTTTGTTACTTGACCTACAATAGCTGGACCGCAAAATGGACGGATTCCCTACACCAAACAGTCACGGGCTAGTTGGGAACGTTGACTGGGGAGAATCCCTTGATGTTATTGCCTACGAATTTCCAGGCCTCAACACATTGATAAGTTAGAAAAGTGCTTAGAACAAGCAGGTTGCACTGGTACAATCTTAGCTAGGATTGTTATCATCTTTCATGTCCCAAATTTTACATTGGGTCACAATGGCCTAATAACATTTTCCATATTCATGAGAGTTTTCCAAATTGATGCTAAGGGTCAAATATTTGCCAAGGAGGAAAATTACTAGTTTCCTAGGTTGGGGGTGGAAGCTTTGGGATTTGGAATAAGGGGGAAAATAAATGATGTTAAGAAATTAGAATGGAATAAATATTTAATAATGTAGCTTATTAAACAAATACAAGAGAAAATTGAAGTGGCATTGGAGCATGGAGACACATGGAGACTATGGGGCCCACACAAGCTAGAAAATTGGTGCCACATGGCATCCTCCTCTTGCAATTTCGAATCCATGGGAAGAATAAAGGTTCTTGGATGATTTATATGGACAATACACTTGGCCATATGTATCATAGGTCTAATTTGGGATGAAATGTAACTTACATGGGAAAGGAAGAGTCATTTTGGAGCTAGTGAGACACTTGGACTAGATTCCCTAACTCTATGACAACAATGATGAAGATGCTATGACACCTATGACACAAATCAGATATGAAGGCTGAAATATGACATATCTGACATGTCAGGTCAAAATATACCATCCAGGAGAGCTATCATGTGAATTTGGGAAGCTCAATGGGCTCCTACTCAAATTTGGGGAAGGTGGAAGGCTAGGAAAGCGGGGACACATGTTAATTCATGAGCACACACCCTAATTCGAATTGTATTGAGTTTGTGGATGGATTGGGAACCTTAAAAGGCTAAGAAAGTTTATAAAATATAGGAATCAACCAAGATAATGGCTTTTGATCATTTGAGAAATTGTCATTTGTGAATTGTGAGAGCTAGTGGATGACTAGTTTTCTTGCCTTAGCCAATTTCGAGGGTAAAATATTCCCATCCAAGTTGGTGCTTGGAAAGGCCACTCAGGTATTTCATGGAATTTTAATGGAGTCTTATTTTTAGGTGTAAGCTACAGGGAATCTTGTGGATTCTTATATTGTAGCAATTTCTCTCAACCATTTCCAGTTTTTATGACATATTCTTGCTCATGGAGGGATTGCGCTTTGGGTGAACTATTGATATATTTGGGGAATATTATAATGATACATTATTTTATGTTCTGATTTAAATTCTCTGTATTTCAATTTCAGAATACTCTTAGGTCGAAATTCCAAAAGATTTCATGTAAAAATGTTAAACAATGAAGAAATGGTGCCATTTCCCTACTATCTTGTTGTGCACCCTTGTAATGCTAATGATTTTGAATTGGGAGAGATTTTGATTTTCCATTACTTATTTTCAGGTCTAAATATCAAATGGTTGTAAGGAAAAATTACTTTTAATGAGCCAACAATGACCATTTCCACTCTATTTTGATATATGCCATGGTAATGCTTCTTATTTCGAATGGAGGAATGTATCTATGATAAATGTATGATTAACGGAATTTAATTAATGTTTATTTCAATCCTCATGTTCAGTAATTAAGCATTAGAACCCATTTTACTCATTTTTATTGCATTGGGAGAAGATTTGGTGCATTTTCCCCAAGGGTTGAAATTGTGATTTGGGAGTTGTTTTGGAAAGAGTCATAACAACTTGTATAAACTGAACCATGATGCATATGAGACTTTAAAATTTTTTCTTACACATCCCATGGATATTTTCAGAAATTCGAGTGACTTTGGGACCATTTGAGAATCGATTTTCGGCAATTACCCACGGGGGATTGGAGCCCCAATTTGCTAGTAAAGACTCCTACTTTGAACAGAACATTAAACAAGTTTTAAGAAGTAATTGAGGGGTCATAAAACATCTATGAAAATAATATTTATGTTATATTATAATTCATGTACATTCTGAGAAATTTTGGGAGCATTTGGGTCAATTTGGAGGTCTAGACATCAAAACTAGTTAAGGTCCAAATTGGGGAAAAAGTGGAAAAATTGGTAATTTAATAAAATATAAAAAAGGGACATTATAAAATATCAAATATTTCACAATTTTGAATGAGATGCATGATACTACCCATATGGATCCTTCCCATGATGAAAATTTTGCACTTTTTGATCATTTGGGTGAGTTATTTCATTCTCCTACATCCTACAATTCCATGTTTTGCAGCATTAGTCTCAATGAAGTGGGTGAAAGGATTATTTTTTATGGTGCCACATGAGGAGTATGGAACTCCTAGATTTAATTTTTATGATGACATGGCTGGAGCACTCTCTTATTCACATTTGAAGCAGCATACTTTGTTACTTTATGATGGTGCACATCTACATGGATGCACCTATGATATGCATTTGAGTCACTTGAAGACTCATGGTTTTTCTTGCTCAACACTTGGTTCATTTGATGTTGGAGGAACTTCATCCAACACTGGGGTGAATATATTTATGATTGGAGAAATTTTTTGTTGCGAGCCACATACTTTGTTATATCTATATGATTCTCTCATTCATCGATTTATGGGTGAGACTTCTTTGAGTCGTTTGAAGTCTCCTTGTTTCTCTTGCTCATTATTTGGTTCAGATTTTAGTGGAGATTCTTCATTTGCTTCTTGGATGAAAGAATACATGGATCAATATTTTTATCCATATCACATCCTTTTGGAGCAGCATTATAGGACATGGGATCGTCACCTATGTCATTGGAGCAGATTTGATTGGTCACTTTAAGCTTGTATGCACTTGGAAAATGGTGGTCTACTTACTTGGAGGTATAAGAACTTTCATGATTTTTTGATGAGGCACTTCCTTGATGTACATTTTTATTATGTTATTATGTACTTTGATGATATATATTATGTAATAATGATGTTTGGAAGAATGCATACAAGAAAATGGGATCCCAAAATTCTCTTTCCCAATGGTATGGGTTGGAGAGCACTCTTAATTGTTGGAGTGCAATACAAGCAATGGGAACCTGGGATATTTTTTGTCCCATTGATTTCAATTTTTTTGGAAAACAAGCAGTATGGGAAATGGATTCCCCACTTAATAAAGTGATTTTAATCAGAGTAGTGCAACAACAAGCATGGTGGTTCCTCTCTCAAATATTCATGGAATCTCAAATACTCAAATTTGGGAAACTCAGTGGCAACTTCAAAGAATCATATAGAAAACAGGTTCTTCAAAACTCATGTTTGAAATTGCTTGAGGACAAGCAATATTGGGAAGGGAGGATTTTTCATATCCAAAATTTTGCATTGGGTCACAATGGCTTAATCACATTTTCCATATTCATGAGAGTTTTCCAAATTGATGCTAATGGTTAAATATTTTCCAAGGAGGAAAATTACTAGTTTTCTAGGTTGGGGGTGGAATCTTTGGGATTTGGGATAATGGGGACAATAAATGATGTTAAGACATTAGAATGGGATAAATATTTAATAATGTAGCTTATTAAATAAATGCAAGAGAAAATTGAAGTGTTAATGGAGCATGTAAACACATGGAGACAATGGGGCCAACACAAGCTAGAAAATTAGTGCCACATGGAATCCTCCTCTTGCAATTTCGAATCCATGGGAAGAATAAAGGTTCTTGGATGAGTTATATGGCTAATAGAATTGTCCATATGCATCATAGGTCTAATTTGGGATGAAATTTAACTTATATGGGAAATGAAGAGTCATTTTGGAGCTAGTGAGACACTTGGACTAGATTCCCTAGCTCTATGACAACAATGATGAAGATGCTATGAAAGCTATGACAAAAATCATATATGAAGGATGAAATATGAAATAAATGACATGTAAGGTCTAAATATACCATCCAAGAGAGCTCTCATGTGAGTTTAGGAAGCTCAATGGGCTCCTACTCAAATTTGGGAAAGGTGGAAGGCTAGGAAAGAGGGGGCACATGTCAATTCATGAGAACACACCCTAATTCGACTTGGATTGAGTTTGTGGATGGATTGGGAACATTAGAAGGATAATTAAGTTTATAAAATAAAGGAATCAACCAATATAATGACTTTTTATCATTTGAGAAATTGCTATTTGTGAATTGTGAGAGCTAGTGGATGACTAGTTTTCTTGCCTTAGCCAATTTCGAGGGTGAAAGATTCCCATCCAAGTTGGTGTTTGGAAATGAAAATTAGGTATTTCATGGAGATTTAATGGAGTATTATTTTTAGGTTTAATATATAGGGAATCTTTTGTATTCTTCTATTGCAACACTTTCTCTCAACCATTTCCAGTTTTATGGCATATTCTTGCTCATGGAGGGATTGTGCTTTGGGTCAGCTATTGATATATTTGGGGAAGATTATAATGATACATTATTTTATGTTCTGATTTAAATTATGTATATTTAAAGTTTAGAATATTCTCAGGTTGAAATTCCAAAATATTTCATGTAAAAATGTTAAACAATGAAGAAATGGTGCCATTTCCCCACTATCTTGTTGTGCACCCTTGTAATGCTAATGATTTCGAATTGGGAGAGATTTTAACTTTCAATTACTGATTATAATAAGATAAATATGCTCTTTTATTCATTCTCATAAAGTATCAGGTCGAAATATCGAATGGTTGTAAGGAAAAATGACTTTTAATGAGCAAACAATGACCATTTCCACTCTATTTTGATATATGCCATGGTAATGCTTCTTATTTAGAATGGAGGAATTTATCTCTGATAAATTTATGAAATATACTGTAATTAATGTTTATTTCAAGTCTCATGTTCAGTACTTAAGCATTGGAAGCCATTTTACTCATTTTTATTGCATTGAGAGAATATTTGGTGCATTTTCCCCAAGGGTTAAAATTGTGATTTGGGAGCTGTTTTGGAAAGAGTCATAACATAATGTATAAAAAAAAACATGATGCATATGAGACTTTAAAAATTTCCCTTACAAATCCCATGGATTTTTTCAGTAATTCGAGTGACTTTGGGACCACTTGAGAAGCCATTTCCGACAATTACCTAGGGGGAGTTGGAGCCCCAATTTGCTAGTAAAGACTCCTACTTTGAACAGAACATTAAAAAAGTTTTAAGAAGTAATTGAGGGGTCATAAAATATCCATTAACATAATATTTAAGTTCTATTATCATTCATGTACCTTCTGAGAAAATTTGGGAGCATTTGAGTCAATTTGGAGGTCTAGACATCAAAACTAGTTAAGGTCGAAATTGGGGAAAAAGTGGAAAAATTGGTCATTTCATAAAATATAAAAAAGGGACATTACATCATCCTCCTACTTTATTCTGATGATATTTCTCTTATGGAAACACATCCTTATGATATTGATAAACAATTAATAATTCTTAAATAATTTTTCTCTAACATGGGTATGACTGTTAACACCGACAAGACAAAATTCATGATTATAAAATCTAAGAAAGACACCTATGCAAATTTTATCTATGATAATAGAAATTTAGAGGAAGTGACTTCTTACAAGTATCTTAGAATCTATACGCATCACAAGCTCAATTGAAACTATAACATTGATAAAAAGATTAATGGAGGGTGGAAAGCTTATTTTAGTCTTGAAAATAACTGTGAATCATCCAATCTGGTCACATGGGATAAAAAGAAGTTCCTCTTTGAAACTATTGTCATCCATGTTATCTTGTATGGTTGTGAAGTACGAGGTGCAACATTTATAGAGAACCTTGGAGGAATATTGAACAAATCCAGAAGCAGTTTATAACTTATAACCTCAAAATTAAAAGCAATACACCTTATCCTATTCTCCTCATAGAAGTGGGTCTTTCCCCCTTCGAGAGTAAGGCTATGACTAGGTACTTGATGTACAAGCATAAGATACATAATATGGGAAACGAGAGACTTCCTAAAATTGCTTTAAACTAAAGTCAAAACCAAGTACGCCTCAAGCAGTGTTGGTGTAAAGATACTATGGCTTGGTTAAACCACTGGGGCATTGATGAAAACGACATTTTGCAGAACATTGATAATGCCAAAAATATTATTACTTCTAAGTTTAAAGAGAAATTCTGGTGTGAGGAAAATTTAGTATTTAAGAGAAAATTAAGATACTATACGGAGGTCCTTAATCCTAACTTGGAAGATCAGAAGTATCTCTCGGTAGTAACTAGCTCAAGTAACAAAATTAATATAGCCAATATTAGAACAAACTCTCATGAAATCCATAGCAAAAAAGGGTGTTGGTCTATTTATAAAACTCCATGTGCAGAAAGGGTTTTCCATCTGTGTGAGTCTATGAGTGTTGGGGATGGAAATCACTTTCTCTTAGAGTTCCTTGCTTACACCCACATTAGATATGAGTATCATAGTATTTGCTACAATATAAACCTTTATAACCTCCTAACTTTCCAAAATTATAGTGAGCTTGGAAATCTTCTTGGCAAGCTTTTTGAGCACAGGAACAATATTTTAAAGTAAACCAAGTATTATCCTTCTGAAGGTCTGATAGACCAAAGTTGGTCTCAGTGGACATTAATCAACATCATCATCATCATCAACTTAAATCCATATATAACTTGTGACCAACCTATGATTTCACCCTTGGTCATATAATACTCTTTTTTTCTATCATTTCTTCAAGTGCAACAACTAGCAATTATCCTTCCTATGTCATGTTCCCTTGCAATGTCCATACATCAACCCGTGTCCGCTTTGATTTGTTACAATATATCTATCTTAATTGGCATATCATTGTTTCTAAGATATTCTTCTATGAAAATGGTTTTTAAGTTCACCACAAGATTTACTCTTTTATCTCTGCTTATATGGTTTTAAATACTTCAAATGGGCATGTTCCTCCTCTTAAGAATTAAATGAATATGAAATAGTAAATTTTTTTTTCTTACAAAAATAACCAACATAAGTACGCCAAATAATCCATGAATGGATAAATAATATAATATAAAATTGTTAAGATATATATTTTACATTTACATTGATCGAGCTTTATATAAGCCTTATCATGTCTTTTCAAATAAAAGGGTACATCTCTTTATTTTTTCTAATTAAATAATGAATCATTATTAATTATTAATATATATTAATATGAATAATTAATATTAATATATATATATATCTGTGTGTGTGTGTGTTTTTATATATATTAATATATCTTTATATATTAGGTTATATCTTTTTATATATAACATTGCCTTCCCTTTAAGAGAAGCCTTGTCCTCAAATCTTAGAGAAGAAAAGGCTTCGTCTGATGTCTTGTTTATAATAATATCTTATTTTTCATTGTGTTAGTAACCACGGCATTTAACGAAACAGACTGATATGAGTTACAGATTTCCAAGAAAAAATGTCGCATTGTTTTGTGAAGTCATCCATCTAAGGTCTATCTTTATTAGAGTTGTTTATTGACCACTTTGTTTGATTAAATTTCTTGATTTCTGCTTAGCATGTTCATGTTGTGTTCTTTCTCTTCTAAAATCACATCTCCTATGTTTATGCTCCTTTTGAACCTGTTGTTGGTCAAAATGTTTTTTGTAATTTGGGTGTTGATAAGGAGTTCTTGTTGTTTACTTTTTTGCTAAATTGACTTCCTTTTGGACTATGAACGAGACTGAATTTGTATTTCTTTCGTCTTCCTTAACTAGGGTTTGTTTTTTGGAGAGTTTGGATGGTTCCTTCTGGATTTGAACTAATTTG
This sequence comes from Pseudotsuga menziesii, assembly GCA_001517045.1. NCBI lineage: Eukaryota > Viridiplantae > Streptophyta > Pinopsida > Pinales > Pinaceae > Pseudotsuga > Pseudotsuga menziesii. Next base: position 115,466 of record LPNX010032409.1, read on the forward strand.
TTCTCTAATAGATTATTTTTATTCTGAATCTTTTCAAACCTTTTGTCTTGCGATTGTTTTTCCTCTTTTAACGTCTTGATTTGTTCCTCTAGTTCTTGATTAATATTTCTCAGACGATGGTTTTCTTCTTGCTGTTTTAGTATTTTCCCTTTGAGGTCTTCATTGGAATGTTCTACATTCTGACTATTTTTTAGTTTGTTGATTTTTGTAAGTAATGTCTTGTTATGAATTCTTAGTCGAAATAGTTCTTTGGTATTGCTTGCTAAGTTGTCATTGATTTTTGTAATTTCTAACTTGTGCTTGTTTTTAGTGTCATCATACTTTTGTTGGAGTTCTTCCTTCTGTTGCTGATGCTGACATATCTTCGATTCTTGAATTTTTAGCTTTTTCTGGATTTGCGCCAATTCATCATCTTTGTCCATGATGAGCTCGTTTAAATGTTTTATTTCTTCTTCTAATTCGTTATTGCTTCTATAAGGTTTTCTTCATCGTTTTCAAATCTTTTGATTTTGTCTTCAAGGTCTTGGTTGTGATTTTTTAATTGTGATATTTCTTCATATTTTTCTAACAACATTTTCTTCAGTTCTTCATTATCTCTTTGGGACCAATGGTTTTTCTTCTCCCATAATTTGTTTGCGATTTCCTGCTTTGTAATCTTAAATTGTAGATGATGATAGTTTGGTTTGTATTGCTTTAACTTGCTTAGTACTACTTGTAATTGTAACTATAGTTTTGATTTTGTAATCGCCATAATTTGATGTCTGGATGATAACTCAATCTTCCTTTGACTTTGAATTATTCAATGATAATGGTCTTTGACTTTAAAAGAAATTATTCTTTTGGCTTGAATTTAAAACTATTATAATATTATATTATAGAGACCAATGGGAAACAATAGAGAAATTTGACAAGATGAAATATAAACTACATCATTAAAGAATTCATCTTAAAGGCCTAAGTCACGTAAAATACCAATTTTGTTTTGAAATAATGTAATAGATATTTAAAGATTAGTTTGTTATAAGATAGTAGACATATATAATAAGGCAGTTACACATGCCTATTTTTAGTGTGTAAGCAGTTATCATCTCAAGGAACAATTTTGTTGTATTTAAACACTACTTTGAAATGTAATGAGGGTTGGAACCCATGAGCAAGAACTGATTTTTGTAAGAGAGCTTCAAGATTAATAAAAATATTTCATAGCCAAGTAGGTTTTCTACCAGAGATTCTTGTGTTATTCATTTTACAGTATGTACTTTTTTTCCTTTATGTGAATGTGTTCCTGTTTACCTTTCCATTATGTTATCTTTTCATGCTTGGATAAGTGTATATTGAATCATAATTCATAGGTTTATGTTCCGATTCTTTGATTTCAAGCATCCAATTTTTTTTTCCACTAAAGTTAATATTGGATTCACCTCTATATGCCCATATTAATGGACCGTTTCTTATTCTTCCTTATCACTAGACAACCAACATTTTGATTGTAAAAGAGTGACTTCCATTGCAAAGCACTGTCATTAATTATTTTTCATATTTGACTCCATGCCCAATGACCACTTGTTTCAGCCATTATTTCCATTAAAATTTGTTTCTTTTTAAATACATCTGGAATTTGTGTTTATCTATTGAGAGATCCCTGTGTGGTAGGAAAGAAGCCAACTTTCCTCCTAAAGTTTGGTTTTGAGGTTACCTTGGGATTATCCTATCACAACCAAGGGTAAATTTTGAGTTCTAACATGTGCAATGGATTTTGGCACAAGGCTTCATATTGTTCAAAGAAAGCAATCCAGCCAAGAAGACCTGTTTGGTATAATATTGTCAAGAAATAATGGAGAAAAGAGGAAATGAATACTATACTAAAACAAAGGCATCTTGTGCACATGAAAACATGGGTAAATAAAAATCCTCAAATACGCTCAAAGAAAGCATGAATATCAAGTATATCTCAAGCAACAAGTGGTTGCTTACCCCCTTGCTGACCAAGAAAAGGTAGGCAATATCCTTGAATTCAACAAGTTATATATTAGGAATTCAAGGAGTAAGTAAACCAATATTGTAGATAGAAAGCATTTGAACTTGGTTAAATTTATTGATGTGATATGCATATGTTCATTTATATATGAAATGTATACTGGAATTGTCATACATAAAGAAAATAATGCTTGTTGAACACACATGAAGTTTGTGCGGAAACAAAAATTCAAATTTGTATTATATTTGAGTGTGATTACAAAATAGAGCTTTAAATATCATATTAAAGTAGGCTAAAAATGACGTACAAAACAAAACCAGAGTTCTAGTGATTGCATATAATGAAGTCGAACAAATTTGAAGAAAAACATCACAACCAATTGCTTGATGGACATAATTGAAATTCATAAAAGATGAAGGATGAAATTGATATGAAGATGAATCAAAGACGCGGTTCGATATCTATTTGTGTATCATGACTGACAAGATGCTGTGAAATATGTAGTTCCAAATCCATTGTAGCTAGGTCAATGAAATCCGATGACTGCAATAATGGGAAAAGCTCCAGAGTCGAAGATGATGGATTGCCAACATGTTGCTCAACACAAATCTTGTGTACAAAGTCAAGAGTCTGTCACTATTGCTGCTATAGGAGGTTGACTTGGTTGGTGTTGTAGCTGCAACTATTTCCCAAATTTTTTAAAATTTTGGACCCTCCTTTTAAATTTTGTCTTGCTTGGTTTTGTTTTAGATTGTTGAACTCTGTTGTCTTTTGCTAATTTGAATCTTGTGAGGTTGAATTAAGGAAGCTGAATGACTACTTTTTGTTTGACTTGAACTTGGGGTTTTGGTTTTCGCTGTCGAAAGTCATTTGAACAATGAACCGAGGCCGTGGTTCTCTATGCAGCCATCGTTGCGGAAGTTAAATAATGAATGACCTGATCCAAAGTCATGTTTTTCGCCGACATGCTTTTTTGTTTTATTTCACCGTTTTTGTTTCATCACTTTCAGAACAATAGTCCTTTGTGTTGCCACCGTTGCGGCTGATAGACTGCAAGCACTCCGACAAAATCCCTTATCTTTGCCGATTTTGTGAAGTTTTTTAAAATGTTTTGCTCTTTTTGCTATCGGAACTGTATTGGACATTTGATCAGGGGACTAGTATTTTGTTTCGCCAATGCACGACCTTTGGTTGTTCCAATCACCGAGGGTTTCATGTTTTGCGGGGATTGTAGTCTAATCGTGTTCCGCCGTTGCGGCCCTTTAGCGGATTAACCATCCGACATGTAATTGTTCTTTTCATTGATGGTTCGTTTGAATGACCCAATGGTTAGTTTTGATTTCCACCAATTCCTTGGGTTTATTGATAAATTGTTTAAATTGTGATTTGTTGTTTTAACACTATCGAAAGCCAGTTGAAGTTTTGATTCGGAACTGTAGTCATCTGTGCAGCCACCATTTCGGAGGATCAATAATAAACGTTCCGACGGATCAGGGCTTATCCTCGCCGATTCCGTGTCTTATCGTTTTTCTCTTCGCTATCGAAAAGTTTTATGACTTTGATCGAAAGCTGTAGTCTGATTGCTTTCCGCCATTGCGGCTCCCGAGCTAACTAAACGTCCGCCATATAACTGCTTCGATCGCCAATGGTTTTATGACTACCGGGTTCTGTAGTAGGTTTGACATCTGTCATTGCAGCTTTCTAGTAAACTATCTTTCCGTCGCTTAGTTTGTTTATTTGCCGACGCTTTATCAACTAGTTTTGAGAACCTTTGACCGCCGACGATTTTCATTTGATTGCGGAAGCTGTAGTCTATACGTTTTCCGCCGTTGCGGCTTTTAGTGAACTAACCACCTGATGTTTATGTCGTTCCGGTCGCCGACGAGGAGTTTTTTTCGTCCGATGCTTTAGTATTTAGTCTTTCCAATGCCGATAGACTTAATGGTCTCGCGAAACTCATTGTATGTCTGAAGCCCGTTGTTGCGGCTGTGAATAAAACTATCCTGCCGATGCCTTAATGGTTCAGATTGTCGATAAGGGTTTTTCTCGTTGTTTTGTGATTTTTTTACCCATTTTTTTGGGGCGGCTGTGGTTTCTGATTCTTGTTAGGTTTTTTTTGTGATGAGAACACAGTGCAGGGTCGCATGTTTAATGCTTAGTCTCATTAATAGTGTGGTTTACATTTTCTTGAATGATGTCCATATTAATGTTGAGTTTTTCGTTTAACTGTAGACAGACTTAGAAGATTTTTCAGATCCAGTTTGATGATTGCTGCTGTGAAGAAGACGTCTCTAAAAGAAAAGTTAGAAGCAGAGATGCTGCTCACAGAGGAAGACAGTGAAAGGTTGAGATCAAAAGGTTATTGAACAGAATTGATAGTAGCAGAGTCCTAGGCTTGGAAATGGCTCATCAGTTACCAAGCCGGTCCCTTTTTACAAAGTGCTTGTAAATCTTAATCTAAAATGTAACGTATTGTATGAATCATGAGCACTCACAAAGGACAAAATTGTGAGATTAAACGGTTGGGGGAGCGCAAAGGTCACCCGGGGGGGAAACCCAAAGGTTTTGCTATTTGTATAAATATAGGAGAATTAGAGTGAATAAGGGACTTTTTCCAAGACAGATTTGCGAGAATCTGATGTAAGAAGAACTATTTCCTTTTGCATAAAGAAATTACAAGTTTCCTGTTGGAGAAAGCTCTGTGGAATTTTTCAAATGCTGTGCCATAGATTTGCTGAATGTGAACTATTTCGTTTTCAGTTTTGTGTCCATGAATTGTGAGATCGTTCTAAATCTTTGAACCTATGTTCTTGTATGAGTGCTCTCTAGTTTATTCTATGAATTTTCCACTATGAGTAATGAATGTTGTTCATAAACAATTGGCTATCTGGTTGTTCAAATATCTTTAAATGTTCATGTGTTTTAAAAGAAGTATGAGCTATCTGTGATTTTTCTTAATGCATGCGCAAAACACATTACTCATTAATGAATGATAATCTTGCTCTAGGGATAGGTTAGATAGTTAGTTTTAGTTTTCTTGCTGTGTGTGATTTAGATGCGAGAGAGTTTAAGACAAGAGGTAAGAATCTGTGCATCACATTGTGACCGCTTCTCATATTTTCTATCAATCTGCGTTCTTAGATAGGCACTTGCATCTCATACTTTAATATAAAACTAAAACATACACGATGGACTGGGCTGCAACTAGTAAAACCTTTTTATTTTGTTACTTGACCTACGGTAGTCAGACCGTAAACTGGACAGATTCCCCATACCAAATAGTAACGGGTTAGTTGGGAATGTTTATTGAGGAGAATCCCTTGCTATTGTTGCCTGCGATTTTCTAGGCCTCAATAGTTTTGGCACTAGAAGCAGGGCCGCTAGTGCATGGCTGGTTAAGGAAACCCATTTCCTCGAAATTACTCAACCGGTAATAGTTCTGAGAGCAGTTGGTTTCCCAATACAATTCCTGAAGAGAAGGGTAAAGAGCATTTGTATTTTGTCAATAACGAAGTAGTGAATGATTTGAGAAGACATACTAGGGAATATGTGAAGAATATTGGAGGATTACCGATTATCCCTGACTTACCCAAAAGAGGATACAAAAAGAAAGACCGCCCTATATTGGAAGACTCAGTGTTGATTGGAGATTTGGAAAAACTTGTAGAAACAGCCTTACAGGAAGTTGTTTAACCTCTGAATCAGTTGGGCCCATATACACCCTATTGTTCACTTGTTCATACTCCTGTTCATTCACCACCTCATTCTCCACCCAGACTCATGGCAGCGTAAATGCAAATCAACCACCCAACCCACCAAATCCACCACCTGCTTGGAAGGATAGGTCACCTCTAAACCTGGCACCTCCTTTGCATGAATTACCTCAGGCTTTTGAGAAAATGCTGCCTAAGTTTGATCCCAGTGAAAAAATTTTAGTAGATGATCATTTGAAAAGATTCTACTTGGCTATAGAAGGGCTAAGGGCTGGAGAACATGAAGATGTAGTTTGAAGATTGTTTCCACATACCCTGAAAGGAGCAGCAACCTCATGGTATTTTGATCTACCTACAAACTCAATCCTAGATTGGGACACTTTTGAAAGGATATTCAGAAATAAATATGCATCCCAGAAAACTCATGCAGCCCTAATGAAAGGGTTATGTGCTTTGAAGAAAGAAGGAAAAGAAAAAGTGCATAGTTTCACCCAAAGGTTTGCTGCTTATCTTAAGAATTTTTTTGCAATTGATAAGCCTTCTGATAAAGTTCTGATCGAATACTATACTTCAACTTTAGGGCTTGATTTGGCCATGTTTTCCAAGATGAAAGTCAAACCTGGAATTATCAGAAACTTATGAAGAAGCTGAAAGAGAGAGCATAGAAGACTATCCTGAGCAGTCGGGAGAAAAAAACTTTTGGTAAGAAAGCCTTATTATTTACTAAGCCCAAGGAAGAGCAGTCACATGACTTTGAGGGGATGGTAAAAATGATGCAGATGCTATCTAACAGAATAATAGATTTGGCAAAAGAAAAGGAAACTCATAAATCTTTTAAACCTTACTATAAGAGGAGAGAGGACAACAATCAACATAAAACTCCTCCACACAGTCCTGCAACAATGAAATTGACAGAGGTAGGTATGTATAACTTTTGCACTTTTCATCAACAACCCCATTCTGAAAAAAAGTGTCCTCAATGGATAAATTCAATGACATTAGTTATGAATTAGCTATTGGACACTAAATTAATAGAATCTGATAATGAAGAAGAAAAGAATAGTAAACCCACAAAAAAACAAGAGGATGATGCTCTGGTTTTATGGGACTGTGTCTCACTTTTTGATACAGAAGAGGAAGAAACAATAGAAACAAATGTGACAACAAGAAGTCAAGGCTTGTTAAGTAAAGATAGATCAGTAATCCTGAAAATTAAGAGACTTCAAGAGAACGTAAAGAAAATTCAGAAAAGCACCACAGCTGATAAAATACTTGAATTCACCATTACGAGTCATGACCCAAAGCAAATCAACATGACTGTCAAGCCCATTGAAGAGAAGACTGATGATGTAAAAAAGAATCTCAAAGAGCATAAGATGGAGTATGACATTGTGGAAGATATTAAGAGGGCTAAGGCAAATATATCGCTGTTTGAAATGTGTAATATGCATCAGCAGAAAGAAAGATTGTTAAAAGCACTTGAGATACCTGAAGAAAAGCTTCCCACTAACAATCAACCAGAAGAAGAGGAAATTGGTGAAGCAAGTGTGGGAGGTAAGCCTAAATGCAAAACTCCACCATTTCTCCTGACTTTTGAAATTTTCAACCATAACGTACACAACTATTTAGTGGACTCAGGGGCATCAGTTAATGTTATGCCGGTTTTAGTCTGCACAAAGATAAATGGACATCCTAAACCATCTACCTGGCAGGTTAGTTAGTTAGACAGAACAAATGTGAAGGTAATTGGGGAAATGGAGGATGTTTTGATTCGACTATATTCAAATGAAAAGGTATGTCAGTTCATAGATATTGTAGTAGCAGACATACCTGAAGCTTATGGACTTGTTTTGAGTCGGGATTGGTCGACAAATCTAAATGGGTATTTTGCTTCAGGTTGGTCACATCTGTGGTTGCCTTATAAGGGAAGTCCCAATCAAATTAAAGTATTAAGAGAGCCCCACATGAAGCACAATGTTACTCAGTGAATTCTGTATTGGGGAATTGCTTCATTGAACTAGAACCGGGAAACTACCAAGCGGAAGAAGTCAGCGGCACACTAGACACACAGTCTGATATCCTTCGGTTTTCAAGAGCTGATGAATTTGACTGTAAAATAGTAGAATTAGTTTCATATATAGTTGTTGATTCAAGTACAATAGAAGTAGATAGTTTTTGGACGCTTTTTTTTTATGGATCTAAAACTTTGGAAGGATCAGGAGTTGGATGTGTCCTGATTGATCCAAAGAAGAATAAACATTTTCTTTCATGTAGATTAGAGTTTGAATGTACCAATAACATAGCCAAATATGAAGCATTAGTTCAAGGACTAAGAAAAACAATTGAATAAAAAGTAGAAAATTTGAAAGTATATGGGGATTCTGAAATAATTGTAAAACAGATTCGAAAACAGATATATTGCATCTCACCTCATTTAAAAGCTTATCAGAATGAAGTATGGGATTTCCTGACTAATTTTTATGCATTTAATATTTTATCCATTCCTAGACTTAAGAATGCAGCAGCTGACTTGTTAGCTACCTTGGCTGCAAGGCTTGTGCCTACAAATAACAAGTGTTCTATTGAATTACTTTTCAGGCCTTTGGTTCCAGACATGATTACTAATCTATGAGTTTTTGATGATGATCAACAAATCTTGGAATGTTTAATGAATTATGAAACTTTCAAAGGGGCAATTATCGATGACAAAGAACACCAAGATGAGTTAAAATTTGACAACTTCATTCCTAAAGGGGTTAGAACATTAGAGTGGATGTTTGATTTATACAACAAGTTTAGAAGACCAGCAAATGTCAAGACTCACAACTTGTCTTTGCAATTCAAGCTAATAAATTTGGGAACTGAAGTTAAACCGAAATATGTAAATTTGGGAAAGTGTTGCTCCCCGGGTGAAAGAAATAAGTTCATTAGTTTGTTCAAATAGTACAAATATGTATTTTCCTGGACATATGAATAACTTAAAACATATGATACCAAGATTATACAACACATCATTCCTATTAGATCTGGAGTCAAGCCTTATCAGCAACCTTTGAGGAATATGCATCCAAAACAGGAGCCATTAATTCAGAGTGAAGTGAAGAAATTATTGGATGCCAAAATTATATTCAAAGTTAGACACTCAGAATGGGTTTCAAATTTGGTACCAGCAAGGAAGAAATCTGGAGAAATCAGACTATGTGTGGATTTCAGAAACCTAAATCGTGCTTCAGACAAAGACAACTATCCAGTCCCGCCCATGGAACAGATACTGCAGATGGTTTCGAGTTCTGAGTTATTTTCGTTATTAGATGGATTCTCTGGCTACAATCAAGTGTTAGTAGCTGAAGAATAAAAAATTAAGACTACATTCATAACAAAATGGGGAAATTTTGCTTAGAAAATGATGCCCTTCAGACTCATTAACGCCGGAGCTACTTTCCAGAGGGCTATGGACATAGCTTTCTGCGTGTAACAAACTTAAATAATAACAAGAAACAATATATCTATCTATCTATCTATCTATCTATATAGATATATATATTAAATATAAATATTTATATTAATATATAGATATTAATAATTAATAAATGGTTATTAGTAAACTATTCTAAAATGACGCATCCTTTCATGGATGGTATCCAAAGTGCCTTTACAATTAATATATATATGGCACTCACCTTGTAATCTTTTATATCATCATTCATCTTTAATATTATTTAATATTTTCAATATGGAATTATTTTCCATTGGTTGATTATTCAAGTGAGTAATCATTGTGGGTTAAAATGCGAATCATGTGGGTTTAGAAGTCTTTGTCTCCTTCAAGTGGTATCAGAGCAAGAATGAGAGGGAAAAATAAAGAATTAAAAAAAACATAAGTTAAAAAGAAAAGTTAAAAAACAAAGTGATATAGCCCCTGGTTTTACGAAATAACCCATTGTTTCACTTACAATATTTAAATTATACACTAGCTTTATAAAATCTGCTTTGAGGACAAAGCATCATGAACCGGAAGGAAATGTAACAAACTTAAATAATAACAAGAAACAATATATATATATATATATATATATATATATATATATATTAACATATATAGATATTAATAATTAATAAATGGTTATTAGTAAACTATTCTAAAATGACGCATCCTTTTATGGATGGTATCCAAAGTGCCTTTACAATTAATATATATATGGCACTTACCTTGTAATCTTTTATATCATCATTCATCTTTAATATTATTTAATATTTTCCATTGGTTGATTATTCAAGTGAGTGATCATTGTGGGTTAAAATGCGAATCATGTGGGTTTAGAAGTCTTTGTCTCCTTCATCGCGGTCTAATTGGACGTAGTGTTGTAGTGTATCTCGACGTTGTAACGATATTTTCAAAGAAGAGAGAAGAACACACATTCCATTTAAAACAAATTTTCGAGCGTTGTCGAAAATACGACATCTCACTGAATCCAAGGAAATGTGTGTTTGCTGTTATAGAAGGAAAGCTACTAGGTCACGTGGTTTCTAAAAAGGGGATCTCCATAGACCCACAAAGGATCAAAACTATTGAACAGATCCCCTTACCCCATCACAAAAAAAGGGATGCAATCATTCATGGGGACAATAAATTTCATGTGAAGGTTTGTGCCAGATTTCGCTCAAATTGTTAAACCTTTGCAGCAAATGGTGAAACAAAGTGTACAATTCAAGTGGACTAATGTAGAGAAGAATGCATTTAGTAAAATAAATACATCTATTGCTCATGCACCCTCTCTCAAAATTCCAGATTTTGAGAAGGATTTTATTTTGTACACTTTCGCTTCTAACGATTCACTAGCAGCGGTGCTTACTCAGAAGGAAGATGGGGGAGATGAGTTCCCTATATCATTTATGAGCATTGGTCTGCAGGGGGCCGAATTGAATTAACCAGCAGTAGATAAACAAGCTTATGCAGTCTTGAAAGCGATAAAACAATTTAGGCCGTACATACTTAAGAACTGGACAAAGGTAATAGTTCCACACCCAACTGTGAGGTCTCTTTTCGTACAAAAGGAATTAGGAGAAAGAAGAGGAAACTGGGTAAGAGATTTACAAGAATATGACCTCGAATTCAAACCAGCATGCATAGTTAAAGGACAAGGACTGTGCAAATTAATGGCTGAAGGTAAAAACAATGAATAAAACGATTGGAAAAATAAAGCTGAATTACATATGATGGATGTATGTCCTCTTTTCACAGCTCTAGGTTACTGGTACCGAGACCTTGTTCATTACCGTCAGGAAGGATTGTTGCCAGAAAATTGGAATTCTAAACAGCAAAGAGCGTTGCGCCTTAAATCAACTGCATATCAGATCATTGATGGAATTTTATTTAGGGATAATTATGATGGAGTCCTTCTTAGATGCTTAGAGAAAGAAGACGCAAAAAAGGTCATAACAGAGTTACATGATGGGCCTGCTGGAGGCCATTTTTCCAGAGATACGACATCCCACAAGATTCTCAGAGCTGGATACTATTGGCCCACATTGTTCAAGGATGCTCATGCCCATGTTATAAAGTGTGATATCTGCCAGAGGTGTGGGGGAAGACAAGCCAAAGCAACAGGACCATTGAAGCCTGTGATGATAACAGAACCATTTGAGCAGTGGGGAATTGATATCATTGGAGAAATAAAACCAAATGCTTCCTTGCAACACAAATATATTTTAACGGCAACTGACTACTTCACTAGATGGGTCGAGGCCATTCCACTACGTAAGGTCAATGAAGATGTAGTCATGGATTTCTTGCAAGACCATATTATGACCAGGTTTGGGGTTCCAATTTCCCTGGTTTTCGATAATGCTACTTATTTTTCTTCTATTAGATTAACTACATTTGCTCATGAAAAATGAATTAAGTTGCATTATTCTGCCAACTACTACCCCCGAGGGAATGGTTTGGTAGAATCTACAAACAAGAATCTGATTAGGATCTTAAAAAAGACTGTGATAGAAAACTAGAGAAGTTGGCATTTAGCACTACCAAACACTCTTTGGGCTGACAGGGTCACACCCAAGAATTCCTTAGGTGTGCCATCCTATACCCTTGTTTATGGGAAAGAGGCTATACTTCCTCCTAACATTATGCTACCATATTCCATAATAGCCCAAGAGTCTAGAGGCACAGATAACGAAATCCTGCAAATTAGAATCTATAATCTTTTGAAGGCGGAAGAGTCTAGATCCAGGGCCAAAGAACGTTTTAAGCAACAACAAGAAGTAGTGAAAAGGTGGTTTGATAAGCACAAAGCTGGAACAAAGGAATTTGAAGTGGGAGACCTGGTTCTTAAGTGGGATCACCCGCATGATGAGAAGGGGAAGCACACAAAGTTTCAACAGTTATGGGTAGGCCCTTTTCAGATTGCAACAAAACTTGGCCCCTCAACCTACAAATTGCAAGATTTACAGGGGTGGGAAGAGTACTTACCAGTTAATGGTTTAGTTCTCAAACCTTATTTTTCCTGATTTTTGTTTTTGTTTTGTACATAAATAAACTGATTTTGATTGTTTGTTTGATTTATTTTATTTTTGCTTGTTTTCAGTTTAGATTTTGATTGATTTCAATAAAAAGAGGCAAGATTTTGGTTGCAAGGGGGGCATCGAGATTCTGGATTAACTAAAGTCCTTGAGTGTAAAACTGTCTACTATTCTTTTATCTGAACGAATTTATTCTAGTGCAGCAGTTTTCCTAAATGGCTATGAACACATTGAAGTCCTACTTAATCCTTGTAAAATAAATCAGGATCAAAAGGTCTGGAATACTATTTCGAGGCTCCATCCATCTCACATTTAAAAATGTCCTGGGGAGTGACAACAAAAGGCCCATGGAAAGGAAGCAGGGTAAACAGTATATCATATATAAATGATCCCATGCCAAGAATTGAATGCCAAAAGGCAAATAAGAGTCAAAAGCTCCTAAGAAAGCAATATGTATCAAAACAAAGTACTGAACTATATGAGTACAAAATTGCCAAAAGTTCTTCTCCATTCGTGAGTTGAAAATTAAATATATCTCTCACACAAAAGGACACTATGGATAGAGGATCCTGAATAAAAATTTAGAAAGAAAGGCATGCAGGAGGATTCAAAAAAGGACAAAAAAGTCCAAAAGCACAAAAAGTGCAAAATGGCATGGGAATGAGGAACAAATGAATATTTATGTTTACCATATGTTACAATCCTGTGGTGTCCAAGCTGGAAGCTACCTGAAGACAGAGGTAATAAATGAAACTCATCTTCCTGGCCTCAAAAGAGTTATCTTGACTTGGAAATCTTGGTTTCCATTCTCCTAAATTGGAGTATCATCAATGTTTAAAAGTACATATATTTGCCATTTGGGAAATCCAGACATCTAGAAGAATTCAACATGTTGGTTTTATTGTCAAACAGTTTGTTACTTAAGGAAGAAATTGTCCGTAGATCTGGGTTCACCAGGTAGTCGCCAATTGTTGCAGCTGCAACTATTTCCCATTTTTAAAAAAAATTTGGACCCTCCTTTTAAATTTTGTCTTGGTTTTGTTTTAGATTGTTGAATTTTGTTGTCTTCTGCTAATTTGAATCTTGTGAGGCTGAATTAAGGAAGTTGAATGACTACTTTTTGTTTGACTTGAACTTGGGGTTTTGGTTTTCGCTGTCAGAAGTCATTTGAACAATGAATCAGGGCCGTAGTTCTCTATGCAGCTGACGTTGTGGAAGTTAAATAATGAATGACCCGATCCAAAGTCATGTTTTTCGTCGAAGCACTTTTATATTTTATTTTAGCATTTTTTTTTCATCACTGTCGGAACAATAGTCCTTTGTGTGCCACCGTTGCGGCTGGCAGACTGCAAGCACTTCGATGGAAGCCCTTATCTTTGCCGATTCCATGAATTTTTTTAAAATGTTTTGCTCTTTTCGCTATCGGAAATGTATTGGACATTTGATTGGGGGACTAGTATTTTGTTTCACCGATGCACGACCTTTGGTTGTTCCAATCGCTGAGGGTTTTGTGTTTTACGGGGTCTGTAGTCTAATTGTGTTCTTCCATTGTGGCTCTTTAGCGGATTAACCATCCGACATGTAATTGTTCTTTTCGCTAATGGTTTGTTTGAATGAACCGATGGTTGGTTTTGATTTCCGCCGATTCCTTGGGTTTATTGCTAAATTGTTTAAATTGTGATTTGTTATTTTAACACTATCGGAAGCCATTTGATGTTTTGATTCGAAACTGTAGTCATCTGTGCAGCCGCCGTTTCAGAGGATCAATAATAAACGTTCCAACAGATCACAGCTTATCCTCGCCGATTCCGTGTCTTATTATTTTTGTCTTCGCTATCGGAAAGTTTTATGACTTTGATCAAAAGTTATAGTTTGATTGCTTTCCACCATTGCGGCTCCCGAGCGAACTAAACATCCACCATATAATTGCTTCGATCGCCGATGGTTTTATGAATACTGAGACCCGTAGTTGGTTTGACATTCGTCGTTGCGGTTTTCTAGTAAACTATCTTTCCGTTGCTTAGTTGGTTTATCTGCCGACACTTTATCAGCTCGTTTTGAGAACCTCCGACCACAATGATCTTCATTTGATTGCGGAAGCCATAGTCTATACGTTTTCCACCGTTGCGGCTTTTAGTGAACTAACCACCCGATGTTTATGTGGTTCCGTTCACCGACGAGGAGTTTTTTTCGTCTGATGCTTTAGTATTTAGTATTTCCAACGCCGATAGACTTAATGGTCTCACGAAACTCGTTGTCCGTCTGAAGCCCGTTGTTTCGGCTGTGAATAAAACTATCCTGTTGATGCCTTAATGGTTCAGACCATCAATAAGGGTTTTTCCCACCGTTTTGTGAGTTTTTTACCGTTTTTTTTGGGGAGATGGTGGTTTCTGATTCTTGTTAGGGTTTTTTGTGATGAGAACACAACACAGGGTTGCATGTTTGATGCTTAGTCTCATTAATAGTGTGGTTTATGTTTTCTTGAATGATGTCCGTATTAATGTTGAGTTTTTGGTTTAATTGCGGACAGACTTAGAATATTTTTCAGATCCAGTTTGATGATTGCTGCTGTGAAGAAGACGTCCCTAAAAGAAAAGTCAGAAGCATAGATGTTGCTCATAGAGGAAGATAGTGAAAGGTTCAGATCAACAAGTTATTGAACAGAATCGATAGCAGCAGATCCCTAGGCTTGGAAATGGCTCATCAGTTACCAAGCTGGTCCCATTTTACAAAGTGCTTGTAAATATTAATCTAAAATGTAATGTATTGTATGAATCATGAGCACTCACAAAGGACAAAATTGTGAGATTAAATGGTTGGGGGAGCCCAAAGGTCACTTGGGGGGGCAACCCAAAGGTTTTGTTGTTTGTATAAATATAGGAGAATTAGGGGGAATAAGGGAATTTTTCCCAGACAGATTTGTGAGAATCTGATGTAAGAAGAACTATTTCCTTTTGCATAAAGAAATTACAAGTTTCCTGTTGGAGAAAGCTTTGTGGAATTTTTGAAATGATGTGCCATGGATTTGTTGAATGTGAACTATTTCGTTTTTAGTCTTGTGTCCATGAACTGTCAGATTGTTCTAACTCTTTGAACCTATGTTCTTGTATGAATGCTCTCTAGTTTATTCTATGAATTTTCCACTATGAGTAATGAATGCTGTTCATAAACAATTGGCTATTTGGTTGTTCAAATATCTTTAAATGTTCATGTGTTTTGAAAGAAGTATGAGCTATCTGTGATTTTTCTTAATGCATGCGCAAAACACATTACTCATTAATGAATGATAATATTGCTCCCTAGGGATAGGTTAGATAGTTAGTTTTAGTTTTCTTGATGTGTATGATTTAGATGCGAGAGAGTTTAATATGAGAGGTAAGAACCTGCGCATCACATTGTGACCGCTCCTCGTATTCTCTATCAATCTGCATTCTTAGATAGGCAATTGCATCTCATACTTTAATATAAAACTAAAACATACATGGTGGACCGGGCCGCAACCGGTAAAACCTTTTTATTTTGTTACTTGACCTACGGTAGCCAGACCGTAAACTGGACGGATTCCCCATACCAAACAGTAATGGGCTAGTTGGGAACGTTTACTGGGGAGATTCCCTTGTTGTTGTTGCCTACGATTTTCCAGGCCTCAATAGTTGGTTAGGTTGAAAAATTCCCTCAAAGGAACTAGGACTGATGGTACCATTGTATGAATTCCATCTCCTTAAATTAAGACCGCCAAACCCTTAGGTCCACTCTCAACCTTCAAAATGTCTCTTGTTGAGATTGAACTACTAAGCGAAGACTGTTAATTGGATTGCTAGAATCCTGAACAAAAGAAGACATGATGGTTATAGAAGAAGAAAATCCTAACAAAATAGATGGAAAATGAACCAGGGTGATGGAAGTGTCAATGCACAACCAACTTATAAATCCTAGAAGAAAATCTCTAACGTCTCTGAAAATTAATTTAAGAGATGTTGAAGTTAATGGATTCGTGTCAGTAGTACATGTGAACATTTTCTCACGACAAATAGTCTCTATAGCAACACTTTTGTGTCGCTATATCGGTGAATAGGAGCCCATATTTTCATGGAAAAATTATCGTCGCATTAGCCACACTTCGAATATTCTGTCGCTATAGTGACAGAATAGAGATGACACATGGTGATTGTGGCATTTGCTTGAAAAACCAATAGGCGTCGATATAGCGATGTTTATGTGTCGCTATAGAAACGTCATAGCATTGCTATAGCGACAGAAGGTTATGGAAAAATCATGCGACTAAGTCAAATTGCATCGCTTGAGCGATGTTTTGGCATCGCTATAGCGACGAAACATTGTGGCAAAATAAAGCGACTAATTCATACTGTGTCATTGGAGCGATGTTTTGCCGTTGCTATAGTGATAGAATATTGTGGCAAAATCAAGCGACTAAGTCATATTGCGTTGCGGGAGCGACGTATAGTCATCGCTATAGAGATGTACATTTGTTGAAATAAAACACCAATGCGTTGCTATAGGCACAAAATTATGTTGCAACTAACAAACACCTAATTCCTTTTCTGTCACTAGAGTGACGGTCTATCGTCATTATTGAGACGTCAAGTTGTCACTATAAAGACGACAATTTGTCACAACTTAGAAGTGACTAAGAACTGATGCATCACTATAGAAACGACGATGTGTCACTATAACAACACCAGTACATCGCTATAGCGACGTTTACTGTGTATTTTTTTAAAATATATAATTTGCAATAGGTAGCAAAGGGAAGTGTGATCATTGAAGAATGCATGGATGAAATAATTTATGTCTCAGAATCTATTATTTAAAGAGGCTGTTATAGATATGATCATCGAAATATGTTTAAAGTTTCAGGTCATAATGCAAGTTGAAATTTGATCTTTCTATTTTCTATCAGAAATAAAGACATAGTACTTTTATAGAAATGTATACGACTAAAGACAAGATAGTTAAGGGTCTGTATTTGTGCTCTTTTAATACACAAACATCAAGATGAAGATGTATTAGGAGTATATTTTTGCAGGGAGTCAATAAATAGTTTTTTTTTAATGCTTTGAAAGAGCAGCAACAGATTAGGAAAGTAATTTCTTATCTTCTTGAATAGAAACAATGATTTTTCCTGGAAAAAATAAATGTGCCATTTGAATCTTATCATTATTACTAGATGTATTTTATGTTTGTTAAATAAAAATAAATGAAAGCATATCATGGAAACATCCTTTCTACAATACACAATTGAACCTTTGAGTAGAAAAAGATAAAAGTTAGATCAAAGCACAATACTCTTAACCCCAGGTTGATACAAAATCCCTTAAATGGAACATACTGGCAAAAAAAATAGAAACAATCATTTAGTAAGTTTCACTTTGGTTCCTCCCGGATGCGAGTGCACATGAGAGTGAGGTTGGGTGGAATAAAGGGGAGTGAGCACGTGCTACAGCGGGTAGCAATCAATCCCCTATCCACCTCCATGCTTAAAGACATGGCTGCGTCTGGAGGGAAGATAGGAGCAACTCTCATACACAGAAAGCATTACATATTCTGCTAGAAAATGAGTTAATGGATTAAATGAAAGCAGTCTACTTATTGAAGACATCTTTGCGGTAAAAAAATATACTTATACTGGATCTACTACTAGTTTTTAACCACCTATTCCTAAAGCTGCCTTTGCCTAAGCTTTTCCTGATGCCTTAGTGACCTTCACCTTTTCTTATGGGTCTCGATATCAATATGCTAATGTCCCTCTGTGTAGATTTTGGATATGAAGGGGGTGGATAGCCTTGATGATAGAAAACCCCCAAATCTTGGATACCATTAAAATTGAGCTGAAGCCTGACGCCCACCCAATAAAAAATGACCTGTAGGAAGAACCCGTACTATAAAAATTGAGTCAAACAAGAAATTGATCCGTGTCAGGTGAAGCTTAAGGTTTTTGCCATGCTCACAAGCTAGCTTTCTGGTTGTGTCAAGGAAGGGGTTCACTGAAGGAACAAGAACTGCCTCCTCTACAACCTTGGAAACTCCTCTACGACCTCAGGCCTAGTTCATGGGTGAGGTAAGTGAAAGATGTATATTTTCTTTGTCGCGACAGAGGGGAGGTAGCACAGATAACTTGAAATGTTTGTTCTTATTTTTAATGTTTATTATTTTTAACGTTTATTAATATTTTAATGTTTTTTGAATAGAGGAAATCTGCGGTGACGGTTTTTGGTTTCTCGACAGTTTCAGACCCTGAAGCAGGTCTATTATTAGGAGAAGCTTCTTGTTTAATATTTTAATGTTTATTATTACTTTAAGTTTAATATTTTAATGTTTATGATTATGATGATGATGTTGATAGCGAAATTATTGTTGTCCCCATAGTCAGAAGGATTATCATGATCATTGTCTTTATGGCCATCATCGCCATCATAGAGAACATCATCGTCAATAGACCCTTTTAGGAAAAGCATAGGCTAAAGCAGCTTAAGGACTAGGTGGTTAAAAACTAGTAGTAGATCTAGTATAAGTATATTTTTTCCTACAAAGATGTCTTCGGTAAGTCAACTTCTTTCATTTAATCCATTAACTCGTTTTCTAATAGAAGATATAATGCTTTGCTTGTATGAGAGTTGCTCCTATCTTCCCTCCATAGATTGCAGTCAAGTTTTGCTCCTATCTTCCCTCCACATATTGATTAGGATGCATGGTTTTATACAAAAAATACTTCACCTACTTCCTATCAACCTTGCTTCCAGGTATAATTAGTGAAATATTTTGAAGACATTTAAAGCTCGCACTTAACGGATATAATGCCTGGAAGTATTTCATTATGCATGCAAAACTAAGATAAAAATGCTAGCAACTAGTTAAACATGCCCACAGGGTAATAGATAAATGCTCATTGAACCCCAAAATGCATGAAATAGAGGTGGAAAGATGCCCGCGGGAGGTGCTGAAATGCCAACATATCATTGAATTTCCCGTGACATGTAAGGACATGCCCACATAAGTATGTAAACACCCACACATGAAGACTATATACTCGTGACATGTAAGTACATGCCTGTATAATGAATGTATCAACAATCATCTAGTAAATTCATAAAAGGTAAGCATGCATCAATGACAACATCACAATATTGCTTCACTTTATTTCCTTTTCTTTATCTAACCATATTGCTACCCCTATCAACCCTACTTCCAGGCATAACTCTGAGTTAGTGAAATATTTTGAAGACATTTAAAGCCTGCACTTAATGGACATAATGCTCGAAAGTATTTCATTATGCATGCAAGATTAAGATAAAATGCCTACAGGTAGTTAAACCTGTCCATAGGGTAATAGATAAATGCATGTTGAACCCCAAAATGCATGAAATAGAGGTGGAAATATGCCCGCAAGAGGTGTTGAAATGCCAATATATCATTGAAATGCTCGTGACATGTAAGGACATGCCCTTATAAGTATGCAATCACCCACACATGAATATTATATGCCCATGACATGTAACGACATGCCAGCATAATGAATGTATCAACAATCATCTAGTAAATTCATAAAAGGTAATCATGCATCAATGACAACATCACAATGCTGGTTCACTTTATTTCCTTTTCTTTATCTAACCATATTTCTACCCCTATCAACCCTGCTTCCTGGTATAACTATGAGTAGTGAAAGCTTTTGAAGGAATTTAAAGCCCACACTTAATGGACATAATTCTCGTGAGTATTTCATTATGCATTCAAGACTAAGATAGAATTCCCACAACTAGTTAAACATGCCCTTAGGGTAATAGATAATTCCCTCTAAACCCCAAAATTCATGAAATAGAGGTGGAAAGATGCCCGCAAGAGGTGTTGAAATGCCAACAAATCATTGAAATGTCCATGACATGTAAGGACATTCTCGCATAAGTATGAAAGTACCCACACATGAATACTATATTCCCATGACATTTAAGGACATGCCTGCATAATGAATGTATCAACAGTCATCTAGTAAATTCATAAAAGGTAAGCATGCATCAACGACAAAATCACAATGTTGCTTCACTTTATTTCATTTTCTTTATCTGACCATATTCAACTTTTTGTGCATTTTTGCGAGCATTTTTCTGGACTTGGGTGCATATGTTTGAGGCCTATGGGCATTATATAAGGTAGTGCAGGAATTTTATCAGTCCAACGGGAATTTTCAAAATGGTAGTGGGAATTTCTCAATAGGTTGTAGACATTTTTCCAAATCAATTGCTTATCCAATTTGGAGATTCAGAACATGTGATAAACCAAGTGAATGATAGTTATCAAACTAGGCATCCTAAAATGAGATCTTACGGGAATGAAGTGTGGGATATGTTTGGAAACTATTTCACAGAACACAGTGTCAAATTAATTCCTAGATGTGAAAATACAGTGGCAGATTCCTTGGCCATTGCTGCTGGGAAATTTAAGACTCCTACTATAGGTAAAAGAAAGTACAAGGTTGACATTTTGAACAGGCCTTGTATACCAAACAATACCAAGTACTAGTAATTTTTTGAAGATGATATGCAAATAAAAATATTTCTGGAATTGTTTGGTGAATTTGTAAATACACAAATAGAAAATGAAAGTGTTGATTCTGAAAATTTTCAAGGTGTTGGTGAAGATGAAGAAAGAGTTGCTGAAACCAAGAAGTTGAAAAGTTCACTGGGAGGGAAGGATATAGTCCAATTGAAGAGTAATCATATTCCTAGAGGTTTAATTCCCTTAGAAAAAAAGTTTTTTGACCATAATGATGTTGTCAGATTTCCTAAAGTCAAACCTGCTGAAAACACCGTTGAAGATAAAAATATTGGTACCGAGGAGAATCCCAGAATTGTAAAGTTGTCTAAGAAATTTCCTACTAAAGAAAAATATGAGTATGTGAACCTGATGAAAAATACACTGATGTATTTGCATGGAGTTATGATGATCTTAAAGAGTATGACACCTCCATTATACAACACACAATTCCAATTAAGTCTGGAGAAAATCCATTTAGGCAGAAACTCAAAAGGATTAATCCAATGCTATTTCCTGTCATTGAAAAGGAGATTAAAAAATTATTTGATGCAAAAATAATTGTAACCTTGAGATTCTCAAAATGGGTTGCTAATTTGGTGCCTGTTAGAAAGAAAAATGGTGAAATAAGACTGTGTATAGACTTCAAAAATTTGAATAAAGTTTCTTTGAAGGACAATTACCCTTTACCAAAGATGGACCATATCTTGCAGAAAGTGGTAGGTTTAGAGAGAATCTCTATGATGGATGGGTTTTCAGGTTACAATGAGATAAAGGTGCTTCCTGAAGATCAGGAAAAAACAACTTTCACTACACCATGGGGTACATTCATGTATGCAAATATGCCTTTTGGATTAATGAATGCAAGAGCCACTTTCTAGCATGCTAGGGATATTTATTTTACAGATGAAAGATATACGTTTGTAGTGATTTACATGGATGATATTACTGTATATTCCAGGTCTGACAGGGAACATATCAAACATTTGGAAAAGGTCTTCCTTAAATGTAGAAAATATGGCATTTCATTAAATCCAAGGAAGTCAAATTTTGCTTTGAAAGAAGGAAAATTTTTGGGGCATATTATTTCCAAAGAAGGTATAAGGATTGATCTCGACAGGGTGAGTGCCATTTTTAAGGTGGAGGAACCAAGAAGTAAGAAGGAAGCGCAGTCTTTCATTGGGTAGGTAAATTTCTTGAGGAGATTCATTCCTAGCTTTGCTGAAATTTTGATGAACATTACTAATATGATTAGAAAGGATCATGAAATAAAATGGACAGTGGAAGCTAATAATTCTTTCAAGGATACAAAGCAATCTATTTCAGAAGCTCATGTGCTGGTAAGTTCAGATTTTGATAAAGATTTTTTAATATTTTCATATGCTTCAGAGCATACTGTTACGACTATTTTTACAAAAGAATGATCAAGGTGAAGAACAATCCATAGCATTTTTCAGTAAAATGTTAAGAGACGGAGAGTTAAAATATCATATCATGGAGAAACAAGCATAAGCTTTGATTAAGGCCCTAAAAGAATTCAGAATTTATATTCTCCATTCACATGTAGTTGCACATGTCCCCAGCATTGTGGTAAAGAGAAAACTTACACAACTAGATCCATAGGGGAGAAGAGAAAAGTGGATTACAGTTATTTTGGAATATGATATTGAAATTAGACCTACAAAGTTGATTAAGGGGCCAGGATTAGCTAAAATGATGATAGATTCTAATTGTGATTCTTTGCAGCTAAATTTTCTGTAAGTTCCAGCAAATCAGTTAGACATAGAAGTGTAGGTGATGCCTAATTTTTCTATGTCTCGATGGTATGCTGATATTGTTTATGTATTGTAAAATTTACAACCTCTTGCAGGGTTAAGCAAAAATAGAGCAAGGTCTGTGAAGCTGAAGGCTACAAAATTTTGTATTTTAAATCAATATCTTTATTGGAAGGATCATGGGGGAGTGTTATTGAATTGTCTCTTGGAGAATGAAGCTCAACAGATAACAAAGGATTTCCATGAAGGAGATTGTGGAGGAAATCATTCATGGAAGGTAACAACAAATAAAATTTTGAGAGCAGGATTCTATTGGCCTTCACTATTTTCATATGTGTATAAAGAAACCACCAAATGTCATAAGTGCCAGATTTTTTATGGAAAGTGGAAAGTAATTCCACTCCCTTTTAATCCCATATCAGTAGAAGCACCTTTCCAACAATGGGGATCGAATTTCATTGGGGAAATAAATCCAAATTCCCCAGGACAACATAAGTGAATTTAACAGCAACTGATTATTTTACCAAATGGATTGAAGCATTACCTACTAGAAGAGATATGGATGCAGTGATACTAGATTTACAGATGCAGTGACAATAGATTTCCTGGAGAATAACATTTTGGCAATATTTGGATGTCCTAAGAGGATTGTAACAGATAATGCAGCTGCTTTTAAGTCTAAGAAGATGATAAATTTCTGTCATAAGTATCATATAAGTATGAATCATTCTACTGCATATTACCCACAGGGTAATGGACTGGCAGAATCCTCTAACAAAAGTTTGGTGAGGATAATTAAGAAGCTGCTGGAAGAAAATAAAAGAGCATGGCATTCAAAGCTGAAATATGCTTCGTGGGCTGACATAATCAGCACAAAGAGGGCTATTGGAATGTCACCATTCCATTTGTTCTATGGAGCTGAAGTGATTTTTACAGCATCACTAGGAGTACCGGTTATGAAATTGTTGCAGGACCAACAGGATGAACCTAATCATATGCAAAGGAGAATAAACCAAATTATTGAGTTGAATGAATTGAGAAATAAAGCATATGATAAGGTACATATATATTAGGAAAAGATGAATAATACTTTTGATATAAAGGTAAAAGAGGACACCTTTCAAATTGATGATTTGGTGTTAAAATAGGATGCCCCACATGAAGAGAAAGGAAAGCATGGTAAGTTTGATCATTTGTGGGTAGGTCCATGCATTATTGCACCACATAGGGGTAATAATGCTTTCATGCTAGAGTATTAGGATGGATCTTAGTATGAAGGAGGTCCAGTAAATGGGAGATGTCTTAAACATTACTTGGAATAGGGGGAAATAAATTTTTATGTATTATAGTGTAAATATTTTTTTACTTTCACTCAGTACAGATGGTAAGCCAGAAGATTTGAAGCCCATAGAGAAGGCCCTAAGATCGAAAGGGATAGCCATATTTTAGTTTTTTGCATTTCTATCAGAAAAATAAAAAAAAAGATATTTGGGTTATCAATGGATTTGCAACTGGTCTACGGGGTTCTTTGCTACCTCGCAGGGAGGATAACATCCCTAGTGGAGCCAGCTGTTAGCACCATGATTGAAAATTGTGGATTATTTGATCGAAGGGTGTGAAAATACGCATATGTGAAAATTTTGGGTGAAAGCGCTCCTTAGGTTAATGAGTGATCGTATTCTTTCGTTATGGAACACTGGATGAAAAAGAGGGGCTGTATCTATGGTGGTATATCGTTTCGCTGATGAAAAATGGAGGAAGAATCTCAAATCTTCTCATCGACGAAATGGAGGTAAAAGGAGTTAAATATCGAGGGTGAATATTTAAAGCGTTGCAAATCAACAGTTGAAAGAATTTTCGCGGATAAGAGATGCAAGGAATAGGCTAGGGTGTTGGATTCATGGAATGCATTAAAAGGTGCAGTTTTGAAAGGCTGAGATTGACGCAAAGTAAGATCAACGGCGGTGAAACGTTCTGGAGATCAGATATGCAAGGATAAAATAAGTTTTGCAATTCATGGAATGAGTTAACATGTGGAAATATTGGGTGGATAAGATGAGAGAGGAGATAGATCTACTGTCAAGGACAATTCCATGGATTGAACTAGTGCGAAGAAAGTTTAAAATTGAATCCACGGAAAGTGGTAGTGGCCACAATAATCAACGGTTTCGATGACGCTCGGGCTTTGATCAACGGATGGGGTGCATTCCGCGAATGAGAGTTGCTCGATCAATCAATTCTAAAATAATTTACGAAATGTTAAAGTTTCCAAAGTTGGATGGTTCCGATGAAGGAAGATTACAAATCAAGGGTTAATATGGATTTCACTGAATCAAGTTGTGCAGGGTGGTAGTCCTAAGTGTTGGTATTGAGATATTGAATATGGACGGTGTAGATTTCGAAGAATATCAAATCTACGACATGGATTATAAGAAATACGCCATGCTTATGAAACATAAAAAATTATAAAAGCATCTACATGGAGTTTCAAAAGTTTGTTTTTTTTCTGAGTTGTGGAGTTGACAATAACCTTGACTGTGTGCGAAGTGCCAGCGTGGATGAATCTGAACACCGTGCTAATTGACAAGGTACGCACCCTGATACCTTCCCAATATTTCTAAAAATGGATAAGATGGATGATATAGAAGTGATAGAAGTGGCGGATAATGAAGAATTAGGGGTTTCATATCAGAAAGATGAGAAGAGTTTTGAAGACAAGAATGTTGAAATTTCTGATACTATTTTGATGAATGAAACAATTGAAACAACTAAGAATAAGTTGAAAATTATTAAGGACCGGGGTAGTGATACCCATGGTGTTTTCAAATCTTTATTTTACTTTTTCTCTGTCGACGAGACCCCTAATTTCCTTGAATTTTTTGAGTGGTGTGCAAATAAATTTTCTGCTGCTGAAGGAGTCATTATGAATAAAACTAAGTCTAGCGTCCTTTGCCATGTTCAAACCTCTGTTATCCATAAAGACCTATTTGTCCCAGATGACTTTATTCCTTTATCCCAAGAATACAAAGAGGAAAATGTCATCCATTTCTTCCAAGAATCTACAACTGAGAGTAAAGAAGCCTTTTTAAAGTCATGTTTGAAGCATGATAGTGAGTTTATAGGTTTATCTGTTCCTATTGACCTAGTTCTGTTCAATGAAGAAACCCAGTCTTGTATTACCTTAGCCAGTCAATTTTTGGGTTTAGATACTAATGGCTATGTTACAAAGTCACTACTGAGTCTGTTGTTTGTCCTAAGTACTTGTCCAGTTGAGTCTAAAATTCTAGGTCAGTCCTTTCAATCTTGTTTCCTTCAATTTGATGAGTTCTTGGCTGAGAACATTCCTTCTCAATTAGGCAACTTCCATGGTACTAGAGTTTTCAGATTCCAATCCTTTTTGTTGAAGATGTTCTTGTCACACAATGAAGATAACCTACAGTTTCCTAAATTGGTGCTCACTGATGAAATGAACCAAATCTATTGCAAGTTTATGAATGGTTTGATGGCAGAAATTTACAACATTTTCTTCTAGGAAAGATTACCCAGAGTATTTCCTGAGATGAAGGAAGCATTGCAGCTTTCCCCTAGTAAAATGATAGGGGATTGGCTCCTTTTAGAATTTGAAACCATTATAAGATTATATGGATTTGTGCACCAACCTTATATTCTTCTAGCCTTTCTGACATCCAGGATCTTCTCTTTGGAATTTCTTAGACAAAAGATTACAATGGAAGAGGAACACATCTTAAATTTTAGGAAGAGTTTGGATATGAAATTTCCTTGGGAGGCAGGGCCATATGTTGTTAAAAGCAGAGCTGCTTTACCCATAATTGAGAATCTTCTCAAGAACATGGGGTTTTCTTTGGGAACTGCAATCAACTATGATCCACACTAGGTAATTTCCAAAGAAGATAGGAAAATAACAATAAACCCTTTGAACACACTGAAGTAGTTGGACTAAGGGAGGAAACTAATTGGGAAGATTATCCTGACAAAGCTCCAGATAATGTCAGCATGGAGCAAGTCTCTGTATCTTCTTTACCTGGAAATAATTCTCCTCCAATGGATCTTTCTAATATAGTTGCAGTTGCTGGTAATGTCTCATCCCTAATAAGTTTTTTGGGAACATCAAAGAAAAGAGAGCAATCATATTTTATGGACATTAAAGAAACATACACTACTAGTACACCTAAGAAGTAGAAAACTGAACAAGAAGGACAAATGGTGCCAAAGAAGAAAAGCAGTATGAAAGGTAAAAAGAAACAAGAAAATCCCAAAGCAGGTGGTATGAAACTTCAAGAACATGTGTTTGATGGATTAACCCCTAATAAGTATTCATCAAAGGAGGAATGATTGAACACCTACAGGGAAAAGGCCGATAAAATGTTTGACGAGACAGTGAAATTATATGAGGAAGTAAGACAGTTTTCCAAGCCAGATGTAACATTGAAAACTGTAAGGGACCATGCTAAAGATAAGGCTAAGTTTGGCCCTGACTATTGGAAATAAGGTATCAGAGATGAATGTAAATTTAGAAAATATCCCTACCATAGATATAATACATTTTCATAGAGAAACATGCCATATTTTATATACAAGACTACTCAAATCTACACTATAGGTATCTAAGCTAGAGTCAAATAAAAAGAGAGCTCAGGACCTCTTAAGGAAAGAAAAGGTTGAGAACAATGCCCTTTGAGTCAAAATTAAAAAGTTATAGATGATTTGTTGAAGGTGGATGGGAAATCAGACAAAGGAATAGTGGCTCAAAATCTATTAGATGAGAAAAAGAAAGAGGTTTAAGTGTTGAAAAATAAACTAAAAATCCCTTCCACTCAGCTTATTCAAACTTCTGAATTGATAGAGTTTGAGAAGGAGAAAGAAGCATTGAACATTGAATTGACTGATTGTAAATCCAAGTTGTTGAAGCTTGAAGAAAATGAAAAGCAGTGGGAAAAGGATGCTAAGCTTCTGGTAGAAAATGAGAAGGATCTGAAAGCTAAGCTGACAGCAAAGGAAAGGAATTGCAGGAAAAATCTAACAAAGTTAAAAAATAGTCTACTGTTCTTTCTGCAGAAGTAGATACAACCTCTCTTTTGAAGAAATGTCCTAGGTAAAGTTGAAAAAGGTAGAGCTCACATTATTAAAACAACAGAACCCGAATCTAGAAGATATATCTTTGAAAAAAGAAGAAGAAAAGAAGAAGCTGGAGGAGAGATGTCAAGAATTAATAGACCAAAATGTCAAGTTAACAAAGCAGGTGATTGGCCAAATGGCCTTGCAAGGGGCCATGCATTTGATTTGGGATACAAGTGTAACGTGTAATCCATATGTGCATTTTTCCTATATCTAAGAGAGTTTAATGTGCAACCCATACTGATAAGTGTGTATGAAACTACAAATGATGAAATATATTCTTTGTAATATATTCTACAAATGAATTGACATACGAAATATTCTTGAAATATATTCTACAAGTGAATTGACATATGAAATATTCTTGAAATATATTCTACAAATGAATTTATAGATCATCATTTCATGCTATATTGAATAAATTACACTATAACATAGACATACCAACCTTTTCTACAAACTCTTGTACTCATTTCTTTAAATTGTAAGATCTACAGTAAAATCCAAGTCATCCAAAGCAACAATTGATAGTATTTTCCAATTTTTCATGGCTAGAACTAAAAATGCACACCAATTCCAATCGAAGTACACTATAGGTATGAATTTTGGAAGTTTGCATACAAAAACCTAATTAGACTAGTATAGTTTTAGTTTCAGACATAAATTAAACTTTTATTGTGAAATAAGAATGCATCCAACATTTGAAATGAGAATAGAAGAACTGTAAATGTTGGTTTCTTGTTGACGAGCATCATAGTTTGGAAAGCAATATCATGGCTTTGCAAGTTTGTATCGTCTGTTTCTTTTTTATTATAATATAAATCATCATCCTTTGTTGCATAAATTAATAAATGAGAACATAACATATATAATACATTTCAAGGAAAAAAATAGAGATAATGCAAAAATATAACCAGATCGATACTTAAGAAAGTTTTAAAAGGGGCCCAAGAGCATTTTTTATTATATTATGCTTTCATTACAGAGTAGGGGAATAGTTTACAGTTGAATCAGTAACATCAAACAACTCCTTCAATAATAACTGTCCCTACTACCTATTAAATTCCATTTATAGACCTCAAGGGTTTGATTGACCATGTTACAAGTGGATTTCATTTGGGTGAAACTGAAATGTCGATTCACCCACGATCCAACCTATCCTCTACTGTACTTTCCTGGCTTCAAATGAAGGTACCAACTATTGTGGAACAAGGAAAACATGATAGTGGAACACAGGGGTAAAACAGGGCTGAAGTGGACATGTTTCAATGCTAGGGGTAGAAAGGGAGTAGAAGAGGAAGTTGCATTCTAATTATCTGGATGGGGGATGCGAGTAGAGAATAATTATAAGAGAGATGCACAATGCGTGAGAGGTATATAAGGAGAAAAGGGAAATACAAATGAAAGAAGAAAATGATAAGGAAGAGAGAAATTACACTGACAAATATGGCTCAGCGGAAAACAACATGCAATACCCATCTGGTGTGGACAAATTAAAAGCTGGAATTGAAGAAATCAATCTTGCTATGCCACCGAGAGGGAATGCTTGGGTTGTTGAAGAGGGACAGGGTGCTGACTCAGTGTAGGAAATAATTCACTGGGTGATGGGAAAGGAATTTCAAATGAAGATAAGAACAATAAGATACAATGGAACTACCAATGAAAGCCATCGAATCCAAATGATACTGTCTCCAATTCTACCCATTTCACTCGTACTATCATTGAACTCAAATTTGCGCACATCTGTGGCCATATTGGAAAAAAATTAAAGAACATAGAGAATGGATTGAATACTGCATAACCTACTGATAACAATGGCCCCTATTTATCAATCTTACATAAGAAGCAGCATGATTAGTAATTGACTGCAGCTGCTAGGAAGGAATCCATAGGGCCAGGCCAAATCTGGATATGTGTACTGTGTTGGCCCTTGTAATAATTGAAAGGTGGGAAAAAAAGGTTAATAACGATGAAATGATGAGTTCACGTATGGGTGATGAAATCATTCTCAATGTCGTTAGAATCCGTCTCGATTCAGGTTCATCGAATCATAGAATTTGATGGTTTGTTAAGTGACATATTTGACACTCGGTTGAAAGTTCAGAATATGACAAGTAGGGAAAAGTGAAAAACTGCCATTTACAGGTTTATATGATTATATGACATATTTTACACTCAATACATTCAGCACATGTATGACAGCTTGAGGTATGGGAAAATGAAATTAGGCATACGCATGGATTTTACTGAAGCAAGTCAATTTTGGATTGCTTTACTCAAATGCATGCCCAACATGAAAAAACTGTGGCTTAGGGAAATTAGACCTGTAAAAACATGCAAAAACTACAAAAACTGTTGTTTAAGGAAATTAGACCAAGACTAGGAGAAGATAAAAAATTGTTTAAGTATGGAATTATTGGTAAAATTTGCCTAATTGGCCTAAGGGAAATGCCTGCCACAGCTCATAGGATGATGATAAAAATATTATGAGAGCATATATCACTAGATTCTTGTATGGTGCATCCAACCATATAAATAGCCTGACCAAAAAGTATTTCAGTACGAATATATCAATATGCCAAAAGTGCCTCTCAACCATATTTGCACTGCTCCAGAAAAATGCTCACCGAGGAGAGAGAAAGAAGCTCCAGAAGATGAAAGTGGTATTGATGGATTCACCTTGTTGGACTCTACCCATTAGGAATATCACTTGCCAAGTTTGAATGAAAAATGAAATGATCTTGGCGACCTAGGGTTTGAAGAGAACTGGTTAAGTGCTAGACAAAGAGTTTGAGAGACCACTTGGAAATGCTCGCAAGAGCATGTTCCATTGATGATAAAAATCATCAGATGATATGGTCTTGTTCATTGTTGAAATGGATATCTAGCCATGCTCTTGGTTTTTCTTATGGTGACCAGATAAGGAAAATATTAACCTCGCAAAATAGAAGAAAAATATTATTTTGCATACTAAAGACAGAAAAATGGCTAAGTGTTGTAAAGGGGCTAAGTGATGCCCGCATTAAGGTTGATGCCCACACTAAAGATGATGCACGCAAGGAATGGAATGGCATATATGACGATGTGGAATGAATTTGAAATCATTGTTGCATTATGACATCGTTCTGGATAAATACAACACATTAGTGAAAATAAGGAAATTGGCTATGTGCAGGAATATTGGTCCAAGTAGCCTTAAGAGGATGCCCGCCACAAATGGTTTGTTGAAGAAAATGCTTGCACCACATGGGGATATTGTAGGATGTTTTTTTTTTACTCAACCATGGTCTCAGTTTTTCCAAAGAGACCCTGAAGAAGAATTTATGGACCTACCAAAACTGTGGTTTAGGGAAATTAGACCAAGACTAGGAGAAGATAAAAAATTGTCCAAGTATGGAAATATTGGTAAAATATGCCTAACTTTCCTTAGGGAAATGCCCAACACAACTGATAGGATGATGATAAAAATATTATGAGAGTGTATATATCTAGAGACTTGTATGGTTCATCGAACCATATAATTAGCCTGAACAAATAGTCTTTCAGGAAGAGGATTTCAATTTGCCAAAAGTGCCTCTTAGCCATATTTGCATTGCTTTGGAAAAATGGCCCCCGGGGAGAGAGAAAGAAGCTACTGAAGATGAAAGTGTTTTTTTTCTTTTCTGGATTCACCTTGTTGAACTATACCCATTGGGAATCTCACTTTCCAAGTTTGAAGGAAACATGAAATCACCTTGGTGACCTAGGGTTTGAAGAAAACTGGTTAAGTGTTCAACAAAGTGTTTGAGAGACCACTTGGAAATGCTCGCAAGGGCGTTTTCCATTGATGATAACAATCATCAGATGATATGGTCCTGTTCATTGTTGAAATGGATATCTAGCCATGCTCTTGGTTTTTCTTATGGTGACCAGATAAGGAAAATATCAACCTGGAAAAATAGAAGAAAAATCTTATTTTGCACACTAAAGACATAAAAAATGGCTAAGTGTTGTAAAGGGGCTAAGTGATTCCCGCATTAAGGTTGATGCCCGCACTAAGGAGTGACTAAGGATGATGCTCGCATGGCATGGCATATATGACTATGTGGCATGAAGTTGAAATCATTGTTGCATTATGACATCGTTCTGGAGAAATACGACAAATTAGTGAAAATCAGGAAATTGGCCAAGTGTGGGAATATTGGTCCAAGTAGCCTTAAGAGGATGCCTGCCACAAATGGTTTGTTGAAGAAAATGCCCGTACCACATGGGGATATTGTAGGTTGTTGTTTTTTCTACTCAACCATGGTCTCAGTTTGTCCAAAGAGACACTAAAAAAGAATTTATGGACCTGCCAAAATTGTGGTTTAGGGAAATTAGACCAAGCCTAGGAGAAGATAAAAAAATTTCCAAGTATGAATTATTGGTAAAATCTTCCTAACAGGGCTTAGGGAAATTCCCACCACAAATCATGGGTTGATGATAAAAATATTATGAGAGTGTAGATGTCACACCTCGGTTTTGACCCCGTTGCATTAGATGTATATGATGTATATATTGTAATGATCATGGTGTGGAGCTAAAGGCCAAGGCCCCACCATTGATCGGTTATGCTATGTTTTGGATTTAAATTTGTTACCAATGGTATATTGGGGCGTGCGACACATACTAAGCTTCAACATCATGTAAATATGCATCTTTAATTAAAATGAACCCGACTAGCTACGTTCACGACAACTAAATTGAGAAGGGGGCATGATTTTCACAAGGATAAGGGTGCGGAAATTGTCAAACCTTGGCCATGGGGGAAAACCCATGTGTCACCACCTTGTCTTACCCAACCACCTCCATTAAGAATTGTTGCTGGTGGTTGAGGCAGTTATTTGTTTTTGGGAGTGGTGTGGCAGGACTGCCAGTCCTTGCCCACACGCACACTCCACCCACGATTGACTTCACAATGGAAAAGAAACCACCACGATCACTTAGGCATTCTCTCCACTGCGCGTTACCTCCATAGTTTGTTCCTTCCTCACGGTCTGTTCATCCATGCGCAGAGGGGCGAAGCTATTATCCTCACGCAGGGACCATTATCGGTTCCTTATTCTCACGCACAGGATCTTCCTAGTTTTTACCCACACAGTTTTCCCTCTACGGATCGATGGATGATGTGGCCGCATCCTTCCCTCACGAGCTGATTGTGGGTTCTGCATCGTTGTTATTCACGCACAGGTCGTGAACTGTGTTTGCTGTTATGCTTTGGGGGTCTGGTGCAAGCTTTCCTCACGCACATACCGTTTGGAGCATTTTCCCATGTTGTGAGCTGTGCTCACTGATTATGTGTTGGGACTGTCGTTTTCCCCACGTTCACTGATACGTTTGGGACTGTGTAATTGCTTGGGAGCCGTTTTCCCTGTTTAAGCTGTGACAGCTAGTTTATTTGCAGGTGTGTAATGGTTGGTCTTCGGACTGTTTTGGGAGCAGGGATGGGGGCTTGGTTTGCTTGATAAACCTGGTGTGTTGGAAACCACACAGACAGAGCTAGAGGGCTGGCTTTCTTCTCCACAACCCCTGAATAGCACTGGAAGGGAATGCAGGGCCTGAGGAACTGTGTAGCAGAGAAGGGACTGATTCCTTGTGTTGGGTGTGTGTGGGTGTTTTAGAAGCCAGGCTAGTTCTGGTGGAGGTGTTCTTGGCTTTGCAATGAGCTCACCAGCTTAGCATTTAGCTTTTCCCAACTCCTTGATGGCCTGATAAAACCAACTGTGTTGGCTTGGATATGTTTTGTGTATCCTTGGCTATGTGTAAGCCTGCTTGTTCCCTTATTCCTTGGAGAATCATGCCCAGCTCAGGTGTGGCAGCGCTGCTGAGAGATTAAGGAGCACGCTGGCCTATGGTTGGGTGGAATGTTGCAGTGACGTAGCTGGTTGCGGATCGAGTTATTCATAATATAAGTGCGCTCGTCCATTTCTACTTCTGCAACGATATTTACTGTTAATGATTATGATGGACATGTTGAATGAATGCTTGTATAAATGTATGATGTTTCCGCTGTGTCTGATAGATAATTGTAGCTGTGTATGATGTACAATTACATCTGTGTATGATAAATGTTCATGTGTGCATGTTCTAGTTCAATACATTTGCTTCAGCATTCTGTTTTAGCATTTTTATGAATTCACATGTTCATGGGGCTCTTAGTCCGGATGGTTAACGCCATGGGGTCACATCCTCTTCGCCGGTCGGAGGGATGGGGACGTGATAGTAGATCTCTAGAAACTTGTATGGTGCATCCAAACATATAATTAGCCTGACCAAAAAGTCTTTCAGGAAGAATATATCAATATGCCAAAAGTGCCTCTCAGCCATATTTTCACTGCTCCAGAAAAATGCCTGCCTAGGAGAGAGAAAGAAGCTACAGAAGATGAAAGTGTTTTTTCTAGACTCGCCTTGTTGAACTATACCCATTGGGAATATCACTTGCCAAATTTGAAGGAAAAATGAAATTACCTTGGTGACCTAGGGTTTGAAGAGAACTGCTCAAGTGTTAGACAAAAAGTTTGAAAGACCACTTCGAAATGACCAAAAGGGGGTGTTCCTTTGATGATAAAATTCATTAGATGATATGGTCTTGTTCATTGTTGAAATGGATATCTATCCATGCTCTTGGTTTTTCTTATGGTGACCAGATAAGGAAAATATCAACCTCTGAAAATAGAAGAAAAATGTTAATTTGCATACTAAAGACAAAAAAAAAATGGCTAAGTGTTTTAAAGGGAATAAGTGATGCCCACATTAAGGTTGATGCCCGCACTAAGTATGATGCCTGCATGGCATGGCATAGATGATGGAGAAATACGACAAATTAGTTAAAATAAGGAAATTGGCTAAGTTTGGGAATATTGGTCCAAGTAGCCTGGAAAATGTGGTTTAGGGAAGATAGACCGAGCCTAGGAGAAGATAAAAAGTTGTCCAAGTATGGAATTATTGGTAAAATTTGCATAACTGGCCTTAGGGAAATGCTCGCCACAACTCATAGGATGATGACAAAAATATTCTGAGAGTGTGGATCTCTAGAGTGTTGTATGGTGAATCCAACCATATCTAGAAGGCTATAATAAGAGGTTTTTCAGACAGTTTGAAGACAATATAAAAGTATCTTCACAATAACCCACATGCTAGGAAATGTATATTATCGTTTCAAACTTACAAATTTCAAAAATTATTCAAAAAGAAAAACCAATTATAATAGAACAATAATATACCAGACATAATTGAATGGAACAAATACATAATTCATATGTATTAAATAGTAGAATTCACCATATATATTACACCTAATAGTATAAAATTTTATTAATAAATGTAAATATATCTAGCTTCAACCCCATGGTGTTATTTTCAACTTATGACAATTGTACGGATTATGGCATGCATTTTCCTAAGCCCAGTTTTAAATATTTACACACTACTTTTTACGTAACAACTTAGAATTCCAGTCATTAATTTTGAATTTGTCCAAGATACTTGCAATTTTAGTCATTCATGTTCATGACTGCTATGCATTCCTAGCTTGCATTTTTATGCTTATGGCTTGCATTTTACACGAAGTGTCCATAACAGTAAAAAAAGGTTAAAATTGCACCTTTCATAGGTCGACTGTGAGCATACGAGGTTAGGTTATATAAAATTAACACAAGGATAGTATTCTAAATATATCTAGCCATCTAATTTCCAAAACCATTTACTATAAACATTTAATCGGAGGGTTTGGCTTGCATTTTTATTAATGTAGGTGGATATTTCATAAATACAAGACAACCATGTAGTGTTTTTGCACAACAGGAACTTTCTGAACCAAAATTGAAAAAATAAATGTATAATAATGTGGAAAATAGTAAAGCATACCATTTCCAACTAAAATCACTCAAAAATACCCAATACTTAGGGCCGGGCGGGCATTTTTGTGATCTGGGTAAAACTGGGTTGAAAACACAAAAGTTGTCATTTTGTCAATTTAACTCTGGACAAATGAAACATAATTTAAAAAAACTGAAAGAGGTTTTGTCAAAAATATATCTATCTTCAACCCCATGGTGTTATTTTCAACTGATGACAATTGTACGGACTATGGCGTGCATTTTCCTAAGCCCATTTTTGAATATTTACACACTATTTTTTACGTAACAACTTAGAATTTCAGTCATTAATTTTGAATTTGTCCAAGATACTTGCAATTTTAGCCATTCAAGTTCAATTTAACTGATATGCATTCCTAGCTTGCATTTTTATGCTTATGGCTTGCATTTTACACCAAGTGTCCATAACAGTAAAAAAAGGTTAAAATTGCACCTTTCATAGGTCGGTTGTGAGCATACGAGGTTAGGTTATATAAAATTAACACAAGAATAGTCTTCTCAATATATCTAGTCATCCAATTTCCAAAAAAATTTAATAGGAGGGTTTGGTTTGAGAGTACATCAAAACATGAAAAGAAGAATATTACTCTATTATTATATTACTCACTCTATTACTCTATTTTTTCCAGAATAGTTAGAATGCCAAATTTTTACTCTATTACTCTATTTTTTCCAGAATAGTTAGAATGCCAATTTTTTACTCTATTATTTACTCTTACTTTCTTATTTTCAATAAGTATACTTAACATTCTAGAAAAATAAGTATACTTAACATGCTAGAAAGTTAACTATATTGAAATTGAAAATGTAAGTTGTGTATAGTTGACTTGAAACACATTTGTAATTTTTAATATGCAAAGTATACTCCCATGAATCTATGGAAACCATAGATTCATTACAAATTAAATATGCCTTCCATCATTTGTTACATTTCCAAAATTTGGTAACATAAATGTTAGCACAATAGAATAAATTTTCAAGATCACTAGAAATGCTTATTGCAACATAAGTTTCTTTCACCATTTTGCATACAATGTTGCATTTCGATCATCTAGGAATTTTTCCTTTTTGGCTTGTCTCACACTTCTTATAATGACATCAGGTTTTATAGGATTCCCAGCATTCATCTTTTGGATATCAACTATTGCCCCTAGAATTTCTTGTTTTTCACCACTAAAAACCATGTTTTGGCAGGCCTGTATCTTTCTCCTCAAGAAATATTAAAGAAAACTCAAATCATGAATAGATAGCCAAACCAACTAGATATAGGA
Organism: Pseudotsuga menziesii; assembly: GCA_001517045.1. Taxonomy (NCBI): domain Eukaryota; kingdom Viridiplantae; phylum Streptophyta; class Pinopsida; order Pinales; family Pinaceae; genus Pseudotsuga; species Pseudotsuga menziesii. The sequence continues at coordinate 152,306 of LPNX010032409.1, forward strand.
TGGTACCTTGGTTCGGGCATTCTTCTCAAACCTTGAATTGTGGCGGACATTCTCTTAAGGCTGCTGGGACCATTTTTAACTAAGGCTGTTGGGACCAATTCTTCCTTAAATATATGTCATAGTTTGGTGAGGCAAGTGACATGGTTGTATGCTCCATACAACACTCTAGAGATTCACATTCTAAATAAAATTTTCACATCATCCTATGAGGCATGACAGGCATTTCCTTAAGGCTACTTGGGCAGATTTAACACCAATTCCATACTTAGACAAATTTCTCAATTTGGTCTAATCTGCCTAAAACACCCGTTTGGCAGGTCCATAAGTTTTTCTTCATCCACTTCAAAGAGAATATGAAGACATGGTCAGGTAGGTCGAAGACTAATCTACAAGACCCCCATGTGCTGTGGGAATGTACTCTAACCCATAATTTAGGGCGGGCATCTTTTTGAGGTTACTTGGCCATTTTTGCATCCACCGGTGAAAAACCCTGTTTTGGCAGGCCCGTATCTTTCTCCTTAAGAAATATTAAAGAAAAATCAAATCATGAATAGGTATCCAAACCAACTATCTATAGGATGGTACCATGGTGTGGGAATTATTCTCAAACCATGAATTGCGGCGGGCATTCTCTTAAGGATGCTAGGACCAATTCTTCCTTAAATATATGCTGTATTTTGGTGAGGCAAGTGACATGGTTGTATTCTCCATACAACACTCTAGAGACTCACATTCTCAATATATTTTTCACATCATCCTATGAGGCATGGAGGGCATTTCCCTAAGGCCATTTGGGTAGATTTAACACCAAGTCCATACTTGGACAAATTTCTCAATTTGGTCTAATCTCAATAAAACACCCTTTTGGCAGGTCCATAAATTTTTCTTCATCCACTTCCAAGACAATATGAATACATGGTCAGGTAGGATGAAGACCAATCTACAAGACCCCCATGTGTTGTGGGCATTTACTCTAACCCATAATTTAGGGTGGCATCTTTCTAAGGCTACTTAGCCATTTTTGCATCCACCGGTGAAAAACCCTATTTTGGCAGGCCTGTATCTTTCTCCTCAAGAAATATTAAAGAAAAATCAAATCATGAATAGGTATCCAAACCAAATAGCTATAGGATGGTACCATGGTGCGGGAATTCTTCTCAAACCATGAATTGTGGCAGGCATTCTCTTAAGGCTATTGGGACCAATTTTGACCACTTTTTTGAAAATTTTCCTCATGGAAGGGTGGATTTTGTATAGTTGGGTGGTCTCATTGTTTTTTTCATGGAAACCTTGGAAATTTCGGCATGGCAACTCGAGGTAAACTCTATTGTTGTAGTTTTTCTTCAAGAGTTTTTTACCTTGGATATTTTAGGGTTTGGTCTAACTTGGGCATTTGCAGGTATGGTTGTTGCTGGAGCGACGGTTCATTCTTGTTCACGGGGTGATTTCTTAGCTATCTTTCTTCCACAACTACAGTTGGCTTAAGTAAGTGATTTTCTTTTCCTTGTGAGAATTATAAATTGTAATGTGTAACCCTGAAATATTTTCTTTGTCTTTTGGTTTTATGAATTTATATATGAAAATGAGGGTTGTTGTTATGCATCCCCAAGTTCTATTTTTCATCCTTACATCCACGTGATATACAATGAGTAATGCTAATTAAATATATACATATCAACAACAACCACAAGCCCCATTATCACGATAAAGATTAGGGAAACTCAATGTATGAAAATGGAAACCACTTGTAACTCAATAGGCAGTAAGCTAATTGGTGGCTAATTCACTGAAACTTAAGCTTCAAAAGGAAATGGGACCCTGCCCTTCAAATTTGATCCTTGGTGGGGAGCCTTTTTATAATGTCTTAGACGTTGAGGCTAATCCTCAAAATAGAATCTGAAACCGTTTACAGTCATAATAAAAAATTAACAACTAGAGTGTGGTAATTCTACCACAGTTTACATATCTTTAAACAAACATCATGGAGCAAATGCGCGTGCTCATTCTGTATGGAAACACGACATTTCTGGTTGTGAACTCGCGGGCAGTGAAAATGACGTCTCAAAATGCTTCTGGTGGCTCATTTCTGACTGGGCTTGACCACTTGTCCGTCTATCAAGTCAACAACGGGTCCTTTCCCTTTGTGTTCATTCTGTGCTCGAAGGCACCTTTCTGCATGGGCTCAAAGCTGGAAAAGGAGTTTATATATATCCTTTTCGTGCTCATCTTTCTTCACAACTCCCCCCTTGCTTCTGGAAGAAACAAGCCCCTGCAGTGGCTTGTCATTCAAGTACTCCTCACCACCTTAGAAAATGTTGGTAGATATGGTGCGTGAAAGCTATGATGAAGACCTTGGGCCCTTGATGCTCCAGTACGAGCATTCACTCCCACAGAAAACAAGTGCATCTCTCAAAGTGGTGTATGACGTCTGCTCCTCGATGGCTGGTGCTTCCCTGGTTTGAAAAACCAGGGCGATAGATGAGCTTGGAATCAAGCTCACCAACTAACAACACACCTAGAATAACAAGCTTCTTGAACTAGATTTCCATTGTAAACATATCAAAATCCTCAGAACCTCTTGGAAAAATGACACCGCGAGTTTGTTTCTACACTAGCTCATCCTGTGCACCTTAATGGATCTGAAAGGTGGTGTTTATATAGGATTGGAAAAGTGGACAAGGGGATGAACCATCAGTGTTTTCTCACATTTCATCGTCAAGTAGCCTGGTCAACCATATTCTTCAGGGCATATGGACTGGACGTGTTCTGCCCTTTCGCTCCTGTGATGACCCTTTCTCTCCTATGACGATGATACCAGAACCATTCTTTCACTGCGTTTCCCCTGCTACGTGTGGCGATCATATTTGCTGCTTCACTTCTTATATTTTCATGATATCTTTCTGATTTCATACGCTAGTCATACGATGGGTATTAAGTTTTGGGTGAGATGGTGTTGCCGCAGGGATGATTTATCTTGTGGGTCTATCACAAATGGCATTGGGGAAATCAATTAAATATTGAGAAGGCAGATCGTACGTGAGGGCATCTTCTCCACTTAGATTTTTTTATAGTTTTTTTTATGTTGCATAACCCTCGTGTTTCTCCATGCACTCAGTACCGTAGATACACAAAATATTCATATGCAAAACTCAACACTATCAACCTGCACAGCTTGATTTGGGGAGATCAATATCAACCGTCGATCTCTAAACTACCTTCATCAAGACCGCTCAACCTTGAGAACTTTAACATTTTGCTAACCCTTTTTCATCTAAACGAGTGAGAAAATTCTGATCGCAGAATGCCTCTCACCTGTTGATCTTTCCAACATCTTGTTCCAACCTTAGATCTTCGTAGCCCCCACCACTTTTCGCGGATCAAATTTGTAACTTTCTCTGCGCTAGTTCAATTGGAATTGTTTGAGACCAAATATCTATCTCTGCCTTCATCTCAACCATATGATTTTCTCTTTGATTAACCCTTTTTGCGATTTGAAAAAGTTTCTCCCTTCGAGTAGGTTCACCATGCGAAATGATTTCCTCTGTCAACGTGTTCATGTTGGCCACTCTGTCGTCCTTTCTTTTCTTGTGCAGTGGCTTGTGTTGTTGTTGTTTTTCTTTCCAATGATTGTGGGTCTCCTCATCAGTAGGCATAAGCTCTTCTTCGATTTGATGGGAGCAACCATGACTACTGTTGTTAGATTTTTCTTCTTGTGAATGGTTGTCTTGACCACCACCTTCATTGTTTCCTTGACCATTTCCTTGGCCCAACTCGAATGTATATTAAATATAAATGAGTCTATCTGAATGTTTCACACAAACTTAATGGTGAATGAACTTATATATGTGTCGCACCTGTAATGAGTTAACACGTGTTAATTCTTTATGATTATGTTTTCATATATGTCGATGGAATGGTAGATGGTTATCTTGAATGAATGTATGAGAACATAAGTATCATTCTTAGTTTTGGTCGAGTGACCTGATAGTGCTACAAAGTGAAATCCCTGACATAACTACAGTAACATGGTTCTGGCAGTCCCAAAATAATATCTCATGTGAGACTTCATCTGAGTCATAGGTGTTGTCGACAGAGTTCTCCTATGTTTGTATGATATCTTGGGTCTTGTTGACAAACAAAGGTTCTGGGGCTTGGGTCGACCAAAAGTATGCCAATGTGATCATCTCATGAGGTGGCTCCATAGGTCTTTGAGAATATTCCATGTCATGAACTTCTGGTATATGCTCTTCTTCAACATATCGAACTCGCAATCTATTGGTCTCTGTAACTATAGGAGCTTCATGATCCTCTTCATGATCCTCATCTGCATGGTTATTTCTATAGTTATTGAAGGTTTCACTCTCATCAAATGTAACATATCTGTTGATGTCTATATGATGGTAACATGGGATGTAGACTCTATAAGATTTCAATTGATCACTATAACCAACAAATTTCCATTCTTTCCTAAAGGTCCCAACTTTGATCTTTTATCCTTGGTAACATGTATGTATACATGAAATCCAAATATTTTTAGGTGGATGACATCAGGCTTCTCACCGATGAACATTTATTCTGGAGTCTTGTTCCCAAGAGCACTGTGATAAATTATGTTTTGTACATAAATTGTGGTCCTAGATGCTTCATCCTATAAGTGTATAGGTAGATCCTAATCATGGATCATGGATTTTACTAGTTCCACGATGGATCTATTATTTCTTTCTACCACTCCATTCTGTTGAGGATTATAGGGGGTGGTGAGCTCCCTCTTAATCCAATCTTCTTTACAGAAATCCTTGAATTCATTTGAAGTGATTTCTCCTCCATTGTCTAAACTCAAGGACTTGATCTCCTTTTCAATAGATTCTCTATAAGTTCCTTGAATTATTTGAACCTTTCAAATACTTCATCTTTACTCTCCAATAAGTAAATCCATGTCTGGTGGCAATATCCATTAATAAAGGAAAAATAGTAAACATACCCGCTTAGAGAAGTAGCTAACATCGGACCACATACATATAAGTGAACAATGTCCAAGATCCCTTTTGCTTAATTTTTGTTTCTTTGAAAAGGGTTCTTGGCATTCTTTCCTTGTACACATCCTTTGAAAACTCCGTTATGATTGATCTATATCTATAGTAAAACTGTTACTACCTTGCTCATGATTGGTAATGATCTGTAGTTCACATGAGCAAGTATTCTATGACATAGCTCACATGGGATAATGGTACTAGTTGTTAGGGTTCAATATGAAGGTCCCTTTAATTTGTAGAGTCCCCCTTCTTCAATTCCAATCACAATTGCATCACCTATTGTCTTTCCTTTTGGCCACATGAGAACTTATCCATCTACAAAATCAACTTTGAAACCTTTCTTATCCAAGGTTGAGATAGAAAGGAGATTATTTTTTGAACTTGGGACATATAAGACTTCCTTCATCTTCATGGAATTTCCCAAATCCAACTTATAACATGATTCTCCCATTCATTTAAAGGGATATTGATAATCATATCCAATATTCACTTTGTGTGGTGAGCCTTTCTGGATAAGACATTAGAGGGAATATTTGTAACCTGTCTTGTGTTTGGAGGCACCACTAGTGTGTATGAGCCAAGTGTCACTTCCATGTAATACTAAGCCTATGAGAGCTTATATTAAGACATATTCTTCTCTAGATTCTTGATCTTCATTAACCTTCTCTTCAACCGAATCATCATCTTCGACTGTATGGCCATGAAACTTATTGTTTCTCTTCTTGAATTTATCTTGTTTGAGGGGGGCGTTCCTTGCAATGTGACCCATCTTATGACAGGTGAAACATTAAATGGATGATAAATATCTCTTGGGAACTATGTTCCTTCAAAACATTTGATTTCTTCTGAGAGATTGATCATGATCCTTTCTCTTATTCTTTCCTTTCTTTACATGGGTTTCCAAAGCGTGATATTCTTTGTCATTTTTTTTCTTCTCTATTTGCTATCCTTCCTTCTGTTGGCATTTGTGCAACTTCAGAAGCTATTCTTGTTGTCCTCCTTTGAGAGTTCAACTTGTTGTAATCATTCATACAAACCCTATAAAGAACAATGTAAGCACTAGGGTGAAAAGCCAGCAATAAAAGAATAAAATATAAATTATGAAATATAAAATTATATTGCTCCCCCAAGTGAAGTTGGCCCCAGTTAAATTTTGAGTGGGAAAACAGTATAAATAGGAGGCGCCCCTCCTCAATGATTACACACAGCAGCAATACAAGAACTCATAGAAGTGCACCGTTTTTTGGGAGAGAGAGAAGTTCGCATACACTGCAGAAGAAGACTGTTTTCAGGGTTTCCATATTTTTCTTTTTCTTTTTTCATTTTACTCTGATCTCAAAATTATTATCTCTAGACGAAGATTGTTGGGTATTCTCCCGTTTGGGTTTCCCAAGTGAAAAATACTCATGTTATTGTTCTGTGCTTTGTCTATATTCTAGTGATCATGTTAATAAATCAAATTAATATATACTTCTATAATATAAGAATCCATTGCCAAAACGCTGTCGAAAACCTGTCGAAACAAGGGTTTCATCTTTCAAGATATTCACTCAACCTTTTAGAAGAAAAGAGCCTTGGGAATTTCTCTCTAAGGAGGGCACATATTTTGGTGAAGAAAGAATTCAATTTTGACCTAATTCTGTAGCTACAACAGAAATTAGGGTTTCAATTTTTGACGTACTCCCTACATAGTTTTGGATCAACTCTACCTCTTCTCAACTCACCTCTCTAGGGCGCATTTATTTGTGGAATCAGTTTTCCAAAACTCCAAACTTTCGTTTTGACCTAGTCTCTGCTAGGGTTTTCAGATCCAGATCTATAGTCAAGATGATCAGCATGAAGGTTGAATATCGTTTGGAAGGAGCTTCCAAATTCATCCCCTAGAAGTCTAGGGTTCTTATCCTACTAGAATAAAATGACCTATTACAGTGTGTAAATGGAAAGTTCCAAGAACCAAAAGCCGGAGAAGACAAACCTTGTTGAAGGAAGGATGATGCCAAAGTAAGAAGGATTTTGGTGGACTCAGTTAAAGACCACTTGGTTCCTCAAATATTGGAAAATACAATAGCGAGGAAGATGTTCAAAACCTTAAAGAAGCTATTTGAACATAGTAATATCAATGTGACTCTCACATTAAGGAATAAACTGTCAAATATGAAGATGGTGAAGTCATAGAATATTGCCTCATATTTCATGAGGATTGTCGAACTCGGGGACAAGCTAAAGTCCAATGGAGACAATATTGAAGAAAAGGATCACGTTATGACCATATTAAATGTTATCCCACCATATTTGGAGTATTTTATCCAAACTATAAGTGGTCAGACCAAGTTTCCCATGTTTGATAAGCTATGGGAATAATGCACTCAAGAAGAAACAAGAATCACAACACGCCAAAGACTTTATGGCGCCGAACCTGAGGAGAATCAAGCGTTCATATATCATGCCAAGAAAGGAAAGGGAAGGGGAATGAAGTCCTTCAATCACAAGAAATAATATAAGAGATCAATTCCTCCCCTAGATCAATAGAAACAAGAGATAAAGGACTTATCTCAGATACAGTTCTATAGGTGCAAGAAATATGGTCATTATGCCAGTAGCTTTCAAAGTTTAGTAAAAAGGAAGCATAAATCTTCAACCATTGATGTGGAAGAAGACCCTCTTCACAAGGAGCCAAGGAAGGATGATAATTCAAATTTTTTCTTATATGAAATGATATAAATATCTAGACTGTGATGAACGTCAAGAAAGCATATGAATATCAGTGGAATCTGACAATGGGAGCCAACCCATAAAACTACAAAAGATAAGTATTTGATTTTACATGCTCTAGTAGATTAGATCTGGTTGTTTTTTAATATGTTTTACACATTTCTACATTTCTAAATTGGCGTAGTTAAATAGCCTATCATGCTGCCCAACCCATCTAGGATGACTGATCCTTTATAACATACTGGAGCAATACACAATCTTAATGGTATGCTATATGTTAGTTTTTCATCATTTAAGCTAGCATTATGATAAGATCTTTTCACTGAGAGAATAACAAGCACAGCAATCACATAAGCACATCACAAGAGACAAG